>JASKGM010021897.1:0-29503 GCA_034509205.1 Ceratonia siliqua | reverse complement strand
TTTCTGCTATATATGGCTATAGAAGGCTTTGCTTTGCTTTGGTTTAGGGTGTGTGTAAATGAGCATTAGGAGCATCAATTTATAGAGCTACAATGAAGTGAGCATATTCGATGATGCTTTAGAAATAATAATTTTTAAGGTTTAGGTATATGATGAGACAAGGATAAGGATACCACCTACCACGAGCATATTAAACCCTAGACCATATATAGTCATGACAAATATATAAGTACAGCAAGGCTCTTCCATATTATAATCTTACATTATAATATGTTATAAACACTTCATTTGTATCAAGAGCTTCAAGGAAGGAGAGGATGAGCAGTAGAGGCTCCTTGGCTTTGCATCCAAACTAAGCTATCGTTGGTCCTTGGGTAGCAGGTGGCTCAATGAGAATAAGAAGCCTCTATTGCAGCAAATTTTCTTACAGTATTTTTTTTTTAAAAAATGTTCAATACACACACACATATATACATATATAGTGCATCAAATGGTTGGTCTTATGATTAATTATATAAGTAGACATCCAAATATATATGTAATATTATTTATTAGGCAGCCATGTGCTGAATTTATCATTAAATATATAATTGATTTCTTAATTATATATGAAATCTTAAGAATTCACATGATTAAATAAATTATTAAGTTTCACAACCCTTCTATACAATAAAATATTCTAAATAAAAATAACTGTAAAAGTGATATATGAATTTATTGGTGTAAAAATAATGTAACTATAAATATATTATACTGTATCGAAGAAAATGATTATTTTCTTAATCCTTTATACTGAGGTTTCTGTAGAACTCTCTTTCTAAAAAAAAAAACCAACATTGTGACTGGTTTGTTGGACACGTCTTATATATTATGAGACAAGTTCTTTTTAAAATTCACAGTATTAATTATTTGAAAAAATTATACCTACTAACCCTATTGGTCCAATTACAATTTTCTTTTTTATCTTTAAAAAATTACAATGTTCCGCCCCGATTGGCCTTACTGTAAATTACACCCTCCCTCTAAATCAGACGTTTACTGCAATACTTTTGTTAAAAAATTTACTCCAACATATTAGCATCCTTTTTTTTCTCTCTGTTTTCTTCGACCACTTAACACTTTTTCTGAATAGCATTTTCGATTAAAACCATTTTCCACCATACTTGCACGTCTCTTTGATATCATCTATTGCAATCTTCCCCCTCCTAATCTCCAATCTGCAGAAAACATTTCTTTGTAATTAAGCAATTAGATCATGAAGACTAAGTGCAATTTCCCATAGTTGTTTGTACATACTCATGTTCTTATTTGTAAATTATAAAATTCATACAGGAAATGTATATATTGTATGATGGAATGCTTCACATGCATGGCATTAAAATAACATTAACGTAATATATTACTTTTTCCATGAATGCCAAGATGAGTGGATAAGATTTCACCGTAACCCCATCAATTAATGTCTAAACTATGGTGAATCAACGTTATTATAGCAATTTAATATATCACATGTGAGGACAAATATACACTACTGTTTTCAAATAAAAATGTTGATTATATATCAGTCCATTTGGTTTAATGATTAATTATATTATTCGGCAGCCATGTGCTGAATTTAACCCACATCAATTAATGTCTAAATTATGATAAATTAATGTTATT
Organism: Ceratonia siliqua; assembly: GCA_034509205.1. Taxonomy (NCBI): domain Eukaryota; kingdom Viridiplantae; phylum Streptophyta; class Magnoliopsida; order Fabales; family Fabaceae; genus Ceratonia; species Ceratonia siliqua. The sequence goes on along the minus strand of JASKGM010021897.1, from coordinate 27,841 downwards.
ATAGTGATTTAATTATATCACATGTGAAGACAAAATATACAGAAGTTATACAAAAGAGTACGATCGTTATAGAATCAGCCAAATCCTTAATTTAAAATAATAATCCCTTATAATTGAAGACCTAGCAAGCTACTATTTGTGAGGAGTTTTTCCTTCTTTTTTTTTACCATTTAAGAGCCTCACATTTGAAAACAACCATTTCGGAGTGTTGCATTTTGGAATCAACCAAATCGGCAGCAAAAAATAATTTAGAAATTAGGAGCGTCAATTTATAGAGCTATCATGAAGTGAGCATATTCGATGATGCTTTAGAAAATATTTTTTTAAGGTTTAGGTATATGATGAGAGAAGAAGGATAAGGATACCACCTACCACAAGCCTATGAAAACCTAGACCATATATAGTCACAAATATATAAGTAGAGCAAGGCTCTTCCATATTATAATGTTATAAACACTTCATTTGTATCGAGGGCTTCTAGGAGTTGGAGAGGATGAGCAACAGAAGCTCCTTGGTTTTGCATACAAACTAAGCTAATATTATAAAGCTTCACATGTGTGAATGGCATTAATATATAAATATATATATGTGTGTGTGTGTGTGTGTGTGTGTGTGAACATATCTTATGAGAGGAGTAGTTTATTATGAGAGGTGAAAGGAGTAATTGATGACCGCTAAGTAAAAAATAAATGGCTAAGATTACTCATTAAAAGTCACGTGAGTGGTACATACATTTTTAATGAGTGGTTACATGAGTAATCACATGAGTGGCATGTGATTTTTAATGAGTAATCTTATCCATTTATTTTTTATCAAACAATTATCAATTGCTCCTCTCACATCTCATAAGAAACCACTCCTCTCATAATATATGTCCCTTATATGAACCACTACAGGTAGGCACTCTTTGGTTCCCCCAAAAGGAGCAAATGAAATCACACCACCTCCAATTGTGGTGAGGAGATGTAGTATTTACCACTGTTTATCAATGGAAGACCGTTTGAGTCTTACACAAGCTCAGCTTTGGTGAAGACAAAGAGAAGGAAGAAGAAGAATGCAAGATGCAATAGTCTTCATTGTTTTCTTATATATGTTAGTGTTGAAATTGTGCTAGTGCATCATAGTGCAAGATATGAGAGTATGTAAGTTTTGAAAGAGAGAACTATAATGTTGAAAAGTTGTAATGAAATTAGATGAAGAACTTTAGTACAACTATGATTTTGCTATGTTTCTCCGCACATTCACATGTAGGAATACATAGCTATATATAGCATTCAAAAACCTCCCTATCTAGCTTCTTCTCATTAATTTTACAACCACTTTCTTTGACTTCCTTTACTAGATTTTCTTTCTTGCTTTTCACATGCATAATAGGTGTTTGAATGCCATAAATAATGTTGCATCAAATTTCTTTAGCCATCCTACTTTTTTTATTTTTAGAGATATGCTTCCATAAATGAGTATCACTTGTCAATACTCCTCCTTGATGCTCATTTTGTAGATTCAAGTTGGCTTCTGAAGAATGCAAATTTTGCCTTTGATAATGTCTTTGTGAATATGTCAGCAATTTGGTCTTGACTATTACAATGCTTTAGGCAAATTTGTTTGGAATTTTCTACTTTTATGACAAAATGAAATTTAATCATGATATGTTTAGTTCTCCTGTGTTGGACTGGATTCTTAGCAATGGCAATTGTAAATTTGTTATCACAATAAATCTTGGTAGAATCTTCTTATATTTCTCTCATGTCTGCCAGTATTCTTCTCAACCAGATAGCTTGATTTAATTTACTACTGCACAAGCTGCTATATATTCAACCTCAGCAGTAGATTGAACCACAGTTTCTTGTTTTTGTGACAACCAAGAGAATACCCCATTGCTAAAAGTAAATGCATAGCCGGATGTACTTTTCATTTCATCAGGACAGCCAGCCCAATCATTGTCTGTAAACCCAACTAATTCCTTATCTTTTGTAGCAGTGAATTAGATTCCATAATCATCAGTTGCCTTGATATATTCGAGTACTCTTTCGACAGCTATAAAATGATTATGGCTTGGCTTTTTGCATAAATTTGGGAAGAAGACTTGTGGCATACATGATGTCAAGTCGTTTGATTGTAAGATAGAGCAGGCTACCTATTAAGCTTCTATATTGCCTTGCATCTGCTTCAGATGAGCCATCTTCATTTGAAAATTTTTCATTTGCAACCAATGGAGTGTCAATTGGTTTGCATCCTTCCATTTTGAATTTTTCAAGCAATTTTGTTGCATATTTTTCTGGCATATGAAAATCTCATTTTTGAATTGTTAGATTTCCATACCATGGAAGTAATGCAGAAGACCAAAGTTGTTCATTTCAAACTCCTTCATTTGTTGCTTGAATTCTTGAACTTGTATAGGATTCCCTCCTGTTACAATCAAGTCATCTACATATAATGAGAGTATGATGTTGTCACCACTCCCATAGGCCTTGATGTATAGTGTAGGCTCACTTGGAATTTTTTTAAATCCTTGTTGTATAAAGTAGGAATCAATCCTACTCTACCAAGGTCTTGGTGCTTGTTTAAGGCCATATAGTGTCTTTTTCAACTTCAAGGCCTTATTTTCTTGGCCTTTGACCTCAAAATCTAATGGTTGCTCAATATAGATTTCTTCTTCAAGAATTCCGTTAAAAAATGTTGATTTGACATAAAGCTGAAATATTAACAATTTTTTTTTAGCTACAAGTGCCAAAATGAGCTTAACAGTATCTTGTCTTGAGACTGAAGCAAATGTTTCATTGTAGTCTACCCAAATTGCTATGAGTAGCCTTTTGTCACCAACCTTGCTTTATGCTTTAGGATAGAGCCATTAGGATTCATTTTGGTTCTGAAAATCCATTTTACCACAACAAGATCTTTGTTCAGAGGTTTGTCTGTCAATTCCTAAGTTTTATTTTTCTCTATCATTTTTATCTCCTCATGCATTGATGTCTCCATTCTTCACGATAAACTGCCTCTTCAAAGCATGTAGGCTCAATTACTGCAAAATGGCAAGATTCACATTGCTCATAAATTTCTTGTAAGCATTTGAAGCCTCGCTTTTGTGGGGCGATTAGTGAAGTTGTTGATAATGATGAGCTCCTCCAAGATACAGGACTAATTGGTGCTTGTGAATAAGTAATTTCTAGAGTAGTTGGCTCAGTCTCTTCATCTTCTATGTTTCTCTATGCTGGTGCTATGTTAGAAATTTGCTAATTGTTTTACGTGAATGTTGACAGTTGTATAATTTATTTTTCTTCCTTTTGTTCCTCCTAATTCCATCTTGTTGTCTCATCAAATGCTACATCTCTGCTGACTATAACTTTTTTAGTCTTAAGGTTATAAATTCTGTAACCTTTAAACTGAGAGCTATAGCCAATAAAAATGATTTTTTCTACTTTTGACTTCAATTTGTGCCTTTTTTGATTAGGAACATAGATGTAGCATATGCAACCAAACACTTTCAAGTGCTTTACTGATGGTTTATTAGCGTTCCATGCTTCAAGTGGAGTCTTGTCTTGAAGAGCCTTTGTAGTGCACCTGTTTTGAAGAGATACAACTATATAAACAGTTTTTGCCTAGAACTTGTTTGGCATTTTCTTGTCCTTGAGTATTAATTTGGCCATCTCTATAACTGCTTATTTTTTCTTTCATTGACTACATTTTGTTGTGGAGAATATCGAACTGTGAGCTGATGTTGTACTCCTACTTTATGGCAAAATTTGTTGAACTCCGAAGAAGTACATTATGTTCTGTTGTCACTTCTTAGAGTTTTTAATTCATAGCCACTTTCTTTTTCAGCTGCAGCTTTAAATCTTTGAAATATTTTGAAGACTTCTAACTTTTCTTTCATGAAAAATACCCATAGAATTCTTGAAAAGTCATCAATAAAGAGAATAAAATATATGATGTTGTCAAGTGATGGAGTCTTCATTGGACCACATACGTTTATGTGTACTAACTGCATCTTTTGTGTTGCTCTCCAAGCAGCGCCTGTAGGAAAAGGTTTTCTATGCATTTTTCCCATCTGACGGACTTCACATACTCCTTTTATATCTTCAATTGTTGGTAGATCATTTACTAGACCTTTCTATGATAGTTGTTTCAAGGAATTGAAGTTCAGTGTCTAAATCGCTTATGCCACAACCAGTTGATAGCTTCTGTCTGTACTTTTAATGATCTTTCTGCAGAATATTTCAGTTGAATGGGAAATGATTTATTTTTCATTTTTACACTCATAACACGATTCTTGTTCTGATCATATATCTCACATGTGGAGCCTTCAAAATGTAAAGTATGGCCATTCTTCATGAGTTGAGTGACACTGAGCAAATTTTGACCCAATTATGGTATATAGAGCACTTTTTTAATTTGCTTAGTGCCATTATTGTTTGAATTCTCACAGTGCCTTTATCTACTGATTTTATAACAACCCCATTTCCTATTGTAATAAGAATCTTGACAAAATTGTCAAGTTGAGCGAAAAATATGTGTGCTCTTGGTCATGTGACTAGTGCATCCACTGTCAACAAGCCAAGTCTCATCATTTGAGGTTGAAGTAACTTGGCAGGCAATGAACATGTTTTCTTCGTCCGTCTCCTGTGCTTCTAACACATTACTCTATTATTTTGCTGGTTGTTGTCACCTGTTCTTGTACCTGCAATATCCTTCTTCATGGCCAAATTTGCCACAATTTTTGCATGGAAACTTTCCTTTCAAACAGCAGTCTTTCTTTTGATGATTTATTTCTCTACAAACACCACAAGGAGGATATTTTCCTTTCTTTCTCCTTCTCTTGAACTGCTTGTAGAATTAGATTTGTTTTTCCAATTCTTCTTCTGTTTTCTATTTTGCTTCGACGAAGAATTGTTACTTTTATGAAAAGACTGCATAGCTTCATCTATAAATGTTTCTGTCTTTTTTGCTTGTCTTTGTTCACAAGCATGTAGAGAGCCAATTACTTCTACTAGAGTAAACTCGTCAATATTTTTTAATTCTAACACATTCACCATGGATTCAAATTTATCATAAACGGAAATAAATAATTTTTGAATAATTTTCTTATATGATATATCATCTCTATATATCTTCATTTGATTGACGATTTCATTTACTCTAGAATAGTAATTGTTTATACTCTCATCTTCTTTCATTCTCGAATTTTCAAAATATCTCTTGAGAGTTTGGAGTTTCATGGCTCTTGCCTTGGCAATGCCTTGAAAATCATTTTTTAGTATCTCCCATACTTCTTTAGTTGTTGCTGCATTCATGATACTTAGAAAAATTGGATCTAATACAACTTGATGAATTTTTGCTAGAGCATCTGCATCTTTCTTCTGCCACGCCTTCATTTGATCATCTGAGATTGAGGTAGAAGATTTTGTTGTGCTAGACACAGAGGTTGGTGTTGTTGATTCTCCAGTAGCTTAAGAATAAGACTTTGTTACTGATGCTATAGGTATGCCTTGTTCCACCACTTCTCAGAGGTCAGACACACAAAGAATGACTTTAAATTTGATGCTCCAGTAATCATAGTTTTTCCCAGTAAGGACTAGAATCAATTGTTGTTGAGGATTGTTTGACGATGCCATTTTTGGAGTTGTACAAAGATTGATCGACTTGTGCTCTAATACCACATGTTAGTGCTGAAATTGTGCTAGTGTATGATAATGCAAGATATGGGAGATAGGAAAGTTTTGAAAGAGAGAATTATAATATTAAAAAGTTGTAATGAAATTGGACGAAGAACCTTTAGTACAACTATGATTTTGCTATATTTCTCCACACATTCACATATAGGAATACTTAGCTATATATAACATTCATAAACCCACCTATCTAGCTTCTTCTCATTAATTTTACAACCACTTCTTTGACCATATATAGCCACAAGATATATAAGTAAAGCAAGACTCTTCCATATTTTAATATTATATTATAATGTTATAAACACTTCATTTGTATCAAGAGCTTCTAGGAAGGAGAGGATGAGCAATAGAGGCAGGCCTCTTGGTTTTGAATCCAAACTAAGCTAATATATTCCATGAACGACGCCTATAGGAGTCGATAAGATTTCACCGTAACCCACGTCAATTAATGTCTAAGTTATGATAAATCAATGTTATTATAGTAATTTAATATATCACATATGAAGACAAATATACAGAAGTTATACAAAAGTGTATGAGCATTATAGAACCAGCCAAATCCTTAATTTAAAATCACAGTCCCTTATAATTGAAGACCTAGCAAGCTACTCTGTGTGAGGGATTTTAACTTCTTTTTTTTACCATTTAAAAGCTTTACATTTTAAAACAACCATTTTGGAGTGTTGCATTTTGGAATCAACCAAATCGGCAACAAAAAATAATTTAGTAATTAAGTTGATAAGAAGATTCCTCCATGTCGCTACATATATATGACTAATAATATTTAAGGTGTGACTATATATTTTGTACATTTGATATTATTTATATGCATTCGAGTGTGACTTGAAAGTTGTGACTTTAGCTTTTGTCTTCTATGTAATCACTCTCTCAAACAACTGTTGACGATAAGTTTAGTGAAAAATCATTTCGTGGTAAATTGTTATATATCTTTTAAAATGATAATCTATATATCCATGTGTTAGTGAGAGATCCTAATTGTTAAAAGAAAAATGTTGTTTGCACACCTTCTTTTTCTATACTTCTTTTATCAATGGCGGATTTTTATGGGGACAAAGGGGGCTGACCACCCCCGAAATTTTTTTTTTCATGTAAATAAGTTTTTTTAAAAAATATGTGCCCCCAAAAAAAATTATTTACCCTCATAAAAAAATTTTGTTATATAATTAATTTTTTAAAAAATGATTTTTCCCTCTAAAATTTCTATACTACCTCCTCTATTTTATAAATGCATTACTTAATTTTATAAATGAATCACTCATATATAGGTGTATATTATTTTATCCCCTTATTATTATTATTTTGTTACCATCAGCTTGTGTAGTGCCAATTATTCTCTTCAAATATAAATTTTATTATCTTGCAAAAACATTCCTTTCCTATTTAGTTTTAAGAGTTAAATTTTGTATCTTTCACACTTCATCAACTACCTTCTTTGTGAGATCTCCTTCATTCACAAATTTTACTTTCATCATTGAGATTTGTAGACACTAGATTTTTTTCAAGTAGTTTTTGAAATTAAATTAAAAATTCAAGAAATAAGAAAATTATTTTGAAAAAAACAATAACAAAAGAAAAGAAAATACCAAGCAAATAAGCTCCTAAGCCCATTTTGTTTTTCGGACTAGCTAATACAATCTCTAGCCCAGTCGCCCTTAACCCCACTCATCCTCCAACCTTTCCATATAACTCGGTCCATGGCCCATTTGTTTGTATTAATTTGACTGAAGCCCTAGCTGCCACACGCCCATTTCCTTTCTCTTCCTCTGCTAGTCACATGCTTCACTGCACTGTTATCTTCCTTTTCACTCTGCCTGCACACGCGCACCATGCCATCAAGCTCTATGGCCTCTCTTACTCCACTTCACGCTCGATGATCCCTTGCCAGTGGTTCGTTTGCAATTCCCCTGCACCCCTCACTACATCCTTCCAGCTACTTCACCTTCTTCAAATCACAGCCCACGCGTCCCCTGCTCCCATTGCCTTATTTCCGGCAACGATTTCTCTGTGCCTCATACCCACTTTCTTATCTCCCCTCTGCTTCATCAAGCACACGTTGCACCTCACGCACCTGCGAGATTCTTTTGCTACCTCACTTGCTAATTCTTCTCCCTTTTCACTCAGCCTGCTCCATTCCCTTTCTCCCGTACACTAGACACACTCTCTGCACACTACAGCTCACACCCAATCGCGGCGTGTCATTGAAGCTTGTTGGTCCCCTTCCCGTGGTCTCTGCACTTCACGCTCATGCCAGCTTCACGCACTCACCAAGACGCCCTCTTGCAGTATTTCATGCAATGCAGCAATGCACGCCCGAGCCAGCTCACACCATATTTTGGGGGGTTATTCGGCTATAAAAGGGAGGAAAAAGACTGATGGGGCAGCGGTCCCTGGGAGAGAATTGGGAGGAAACCACCGCCGTTCTACAATTTTGAGGAAGTCACCCTGTCTTTATCACTGCCATTGGAGAGATGGGGAAGGAATGAGTCATTTTTAGACGTTGAGGATGTGAATATTTGCATTTCCTTCACTGTTGATCCCTGTTTCTATTCTATTTGGCTTGAGTCTGTTAGGCCAAATGGATACATTGGTTCTAAGTGATTTGGGATGAAGTATGTTGAGTGAAATTTGATTCTTAGTGGTTAGAATATTATTTTAATTTGCAAATTAAAATCTGGTTTGTTGTTTTGTGGTGAAGTCATTGATCCTAATTTGTTTTTAAGCTGTGTTTGAATGCTATTTGAATCTGACGTTAAATACAGTTTTAATCCTTGATTTAAAGCATGATTTGGCCGTCTTCTGATTTACTGGTTTTAGGTCTCATTTCTTGTTTTAAAGCCTGCTTTTGATAAGTCATTATAATATGTAATTCAAAGTGGATTTCATCTTCGGTTAGGGGTTAATTCTAATGGGGGTTTGAATGTGTTTTGATTGGTTGCCCAAAAACTATTTCATCTCTGATTCAAGGTTTGGTTCAAGTCCAAATATGCCTTATTAGAACTTTGGGTTTGCTCTTGCTCTATTTTTGGATCAATACTGTACTGAATACATGTTGATGCTTTTCATGGTTGTTGGTGACCTAGTGTGCCCCTGGGCCTTTGAGTTTAATCGGTTGTTTTTTTAGTTTTTTGTCTTTATCCTTGATTTTTGTGGGTTGTGAATATTCTGTCATGAAAGTTTTCTTTTATTTTATTTGATGTCTTCATCTTTGATCTTTATTATTTGTGGCTATTTTACTATGTAATTTTTGTTTGATTTGTTTATTTGTATTACATTAATTTCTACATTTCTCTTTTATTTTTATTTATTTTTTTCTTTTAGTTGTTTTACTTATTATTATTATTTTTTTAGTCGGATTGTTAAAATTTTATGGGTTGTAATATTTTGGATTTTGTTTATTTATTCTCCTTCCCAATGTAAGGCATGAGCCATTCCTCTTTTTTATTTTTATTTGTTTATTTATTTATTTTATTTTGCTATTTTATCTGCTTTATTTGATTATTGCTTTTGAAGGTGTCCAAGACACCTTAATTTTGGTTCAAGGGAAAATTGTAAAAATAGAATTAAAATCAATTTCAAAAAGGGTTTTTCTCTTGGAAATAAAATAAATAATTTTTTTATGTGAATACTTTGAATTGCTTTTGAAAACTTATTTTTATAAATGGGTTTCAAAGGTCCACAAAAATTAAGTTGATTTTGGGCTTCAAAGGTCCATTGAAATAAAATTTATTATTTTGGCTTGAATGTCATTTGAAAGTGGATTTCAAAATGCCATTTAAGTTGGTTTTGGGCTTCAAAGGTTTATATAAATAAAATTTGTTTTAGGGTAATATCATTTGAAAGGAGGGTTTCAAAAGTCCATTGAATTAAAAAGCTTTGGGCTTCAAGGGCCCATCGAGCCAAAATTGGTCTTTTGAGTAATATTGCTTGAGATAAATTTTCACAAGCTCGTTGAATTAAAATGTATCTTGGAATTTAATCTAGAGTTTTGCGGATTCCCTTCAATTTTGTTGTCCTCTAACTTGAAAGAATTGTTCATCTCCAAAGGTAATCCTAATTTCATCTAGGACTTTTGGTGAGGACCCGGTGCCTCCGTATTGTCTTTTTGGACTTTAGATGACGACTTAGTGCCTCCACATTGTCTAGTCTTTTAGGACTTTGGTGAGGATTTATTGCCTCAACATTGTCCAGTTCTGTAGGCTTTGCTTGAGGACCAGGTGCCTCCGCATTGTCCTAGTCTTGCGACTTTGGGTGAGAATTAAGTGTCTCCGCATTTTCATTTCCCTTGACTTTGGATGAGGATTCATTGCCTCTGCATTGTCTAATATCTGTCCTAGGGAAGCGATCATATATCATTCCTAAGTAATTTTTCATCAAAATTATCTCGAATTACGTAAATCTTGATCCCATTTAGGGTATATAGGCACTTACCTAGTAAGGCATGTATGGTTATCTCATCTTTTGTCTTCTCGTCATATTAACAACAAAATGGGTAATTAAAATAAAATAAAGTACAAACAATTTAGGGTAACCATCCTTAAATATGGACATTGTAGGGTGCCTAACGCATTCCCTATTCATAATTAGACTCTCCAACCAATCCTCTAATTTCAAGGGTCAGTTTTTGATTTTTTAAAGATCCCAATTATCCTTATAATTAATTAGTGATGACTCCATTTTTATCTCTGTATATTTTTTTCTTTTGTCGCCTCATGGTCATGACTGTACCTTTTCCGACCTTCACGTTGTGACAAGATTGAATATGAGATTTGAAAATTTTAATTCACTATTCTGGGTAACTTTTTGTTAGATTAGTTCTTCTTCTTTAATGCTTTGATATATTGTTACTGTTATTTGCCTATGCAATTTCAACACCTACCTTCTCACTCTGTCATAAACCAAATTTATGTGCCTAAAAAATCTATTATACTATAATAATAAATCAAAATTTTTTTAACATAAATCTCATGTGTCTTACTAAAGTAGAACAATTCAACATCAAATCTAACAAGGATCCTTTACTTAATTCAAAGTTGATGTAATATTTTATTTCCATTACTTATAATAATTTAAACAAGTTAGATACGTCTATGCTCGTCAACGAATATTGCTGATTATGTTATAAAGTGTTCTATATATAATTTTGCTTACTTTAAGAATTATGCGGATCATAAATTAAGTTTGCTTTCGCCCCCAACTGATTTTGTTTAAGATCCACCACTATCTCTTATACCTTTACTTTTAACCATTAATATATTATAATATAATGATGATGATAGATGACAGATGACAGATAATAAAAAAATAATATATGTAAGAAGATGTGTAAGAGTGGTATAAAAAAGGTATACAAATAATATTACTCTTGATAATATTGTAAATTTTAAGTAATTTTATCAAAACACAAATTTTAAGAAAATAACTTAAATTACTTAAATATCACTGTATTTGTTGTGTTATTAAAATAAAATGATCAATATACACTTGTATTTATTGAGTTTTTTAAAGAGTGATGGTAGCTTCTTTCAATTAAAAAATGAGAAATGTATTTACTATGTTGCATTTTACAAAATAAAATACAAGTGGAAACTGAGAATTGGTTAATCTTGACAAAGCTCAATAAATAAAAGTGTAAATAACTTCTAAATGCACAAGTTTCCTGTCATATTTCACGCCTTGAATATTCTAAAACTTCAGAATAATTATAATCTTGTAATGACTATTTATGAAAATTGTTGTACAATCACAAACCTCATTTTTAGAATCTCTATGGCTATTTTCTTTCTCAGTCAAAAGGCTTAAGGAATTGAAATGGAAATTTTCCATGAAAAATTTATGTCACTAAAATTAAGTGGTTAAAGAAGTATTTTATATGCTAATATTTTTTTATTCTTGGATGTTTAAGAGACTAAGGCATATAGAAATAAAATAGAAGGGTAGTAGATATAAGGGAATTAATATCCCTACGTTGGTGGGGTAATAGGAAGGTATCCTATAATGATGTGGCTAGGAGTTATTGGATCATATAAGGATGTGGCTAGAAATTCTGAACAATTGTAGATATTTTGAAGCAAAATGTGTTGACTAATTATCACCAATGGGATTGTCAAATCAGAATCCTATATGCACTACCGTGCTTACTTTTGGTAACATATTTTTCTGATATACGTGTGGTAAATAAGGGGGATAGTCGAAGATACTGTATTGATTTTTTTTAAAAGTATAAAAAAAAAAGAGGAAGAGAAACTTCTTGAATTCTCTAATACTCTACATGGCATTAACTAGGAGCATCTGGGTTGTAAAATAGCTGGCCACTTGTGAGTAACTCACTATTTTTCTTCGCTTGAATTAAGAGCTAGAGTTAATCAATTTCTATATAAATGTGTTTATGTTATGCATTTTTATATAGAAATTGATTAACTCTAACTCTTAATTCAAGCGAAGAAAAATTTAAGCAATTGTAAAGATTGTCGTGAGGACAAGAAATAAAGTCTAAAAGTGGTTGAAATAAAATACTAGTTAAATGTGGGTACGTACAGAAATGTGAGCAAAAATTTTAGAAACCGATATTGAAGGATGAAGTAGTGATAAGCATGATATTTAGAAATGGTAAGAATAAACATGGAAACTGGTTTGCTTTTGTGTAAGCTAGGAATTGTTACAAGGCCATTTTTAACCATGATCATTACTTTTCTTACTATTTTAAGGGAATATATTATTTAGCAATAGTGTTGTGAATTTTATTGTGATGAGGTGGCATCCTTGTATCTTTAAAGGAAATTTGTTAGTTAGTGGCTTAAAGTTAAATTGATACTTACTAATACTGTGATTAGATTTTGATATGGGTTAGGTTGTGTTATAAAGGTTACAAAATTTGAAGTGTGTAGTTATGGAATATTAAATTGGATTTTTGAGTTATATCTTTTATTTATTGTAAATTTAAGTTAGGATAACTAGGGAAGGTTATGGAACTAGTTCATCATAGAGTGATGGCTATGGAATTAGCAGAAAGAAATGGGTTATAAATAAAAGACATGATCAGTTATTATATAGGAGTAAACAAATATGTGATAGTGTCTCCAATTAGGAACTTATTGTGTATGGGCATATAGCTCACAACTAAAGGCAAGGGCAGCAGTCAGTCTGGTGGGCAAAGTGATCTATTCATCAAGCCATTTCAAAAGGAATGAAACGGGAAATTTTACAGTAAGGTAGGTTGAAGGTTGTTTGGATACCATAATAAGCATTTAGTTATCCTTAGTCTCATTAGGATTGTTGATATACTGGGATAAGGAAATAGAACTAAGTATTGTTGTCATTATGTTATTCTGAAAAGAGGGTAGTACGGTTAATCTGAAGGGAATGTTAGAAATCTTAACTATTACTTTACCAATGCATTAACTTGGGAGAGAGTTAGGATTTTACAAGGTAGGCATATTAATGAACCATTTTGGGATGTAATTCATGTATAAGATGTATCTTATAGAAGTTCTACTTATGGATCCATGAGACTGAAAAAAAATCAGAATAGCGCAGTGGAAGCATGGTTGTAAAGTAAACTTCAATTGGTAGGAAGTTCTGAAACGGTTGAGGGAAGTAAGATTTTGTGACATTTGGTCGCTTGACTTTCGCCTTATTTTAGAATTGAGGGCGAATTCTTTTTTTTGAAGGGGTAAGTATATTGTAATGATTATTTATGTAAATTTTTGTACAATCACAAACCTCATTTTTAGAATCTCTATGGCTATTTTCTTTCTCAGTCAAAAGGCTTAAGGAATTGAAATGGAAATTTTCCATGAAAAATTTATGTCACTAAAATTAAGTGGTTAAGGAAGTATTTTATGTGCTAATATTTTTTTATTCTTGGATGTTTAAGAGACTAAGACATATAGAAATAAAATAGAAGGGTAGTAGATGTAAGGGAATTAATATCCCCACGTTGGTGAGGTAATAGGAAGGTATCCTATAATGATGTGGCTAGGAGTTATTGGATCATATAAGGATGTGGCTAGAAATTCTGGACAATTGTAAATATTTTGAAGCAAAATGTGTTACTAATTATCACCAATGGGATTGTCAAATCAGAATCCTATAGGCACTACTGTGCTTACTTTTGGTAACATATTTTTCTAATATACGTGTGGTAAATAAGGGGGATAGTCGAAGGTACTGTATTGATTTTCTTAAAAAGTATAAAAGAAAAAAAAAGAGGAAGAGAAACTTCTTGAATTCTCTAATACTCTACGTGGCATTAACTAGGAGCATCTGGGTTGTAAAATAGCTGGCCACTTGTGAGTAGCTCACTATTTTACTTCAGCTGAGACCCCTTAACCCATGACTCATCCCTTCCAAAATTTTATGCCACTGTAGCCGTAACTTTGATTCATTCATTCTTGTGTTCCTTTTGTTTGGTGGCTAGCTCCGGTACTTCTTGCCTTATTGATTCTTAAGCTTCAAGCTCCCACCTGGTACTATTCTTGCAAACTCACGACCAGCTTTGGGTGCTGTCAAGGAGGATATATGCAACTTTGTTGCAGATTTGGTAAACTCCGCTAATGTCTTCTCCTTATTTCCTTCCACTCATGAATTTCTATAAATTTTTCGGTAAAGCATGGATTTATTCATAGAGATAGGTAAATCAAGAGTTTTTAAGAAGTATAGTGTGGTGTATGTCAATCCTTGGGTATGGAAATGCGGAGTAACAAATAAGCCCTTAAACTAAGCTTTGTTGATGCTGTGATTAAACTTCTAGTTCTTGAAAGGAATCTTTATGTTGAGGATGAAATTCTTAAATTGTAAAAGAAATAATTTAAGGGCTTTTGGGTTGTGAAAACGAAATTTAACAAAAATTGTAGGTTTCTAAGAAAAAAATAAAATTCACAAGGAGCTTCCTCTTAGAAATCTTGGCCTCTAGTGGATTACCAAGTGTTGAAGACAACTTGGTCTTGTGAGTTGAGTTATATTAGGCTTAATAGGAATGTGCTTATGTTATGCATTTTTATATAGAAATTGATTAACTCTACCTTTTAATTCAAGCGAAAAAAAATTTAAGCAATTGTGAAGATTGTCATGAGGACAAGAAATAAAGTCCAAAAGTGGTTGAAATAAAATACTAGTTAAATGTGGGTACAGAAATGTGAGCAAAGGTTTTAGAAATCGATATTGAAGGATGAAGTGGTGATAAGCATGATATTTAGAAATGGTAAGAATAAACATGGAACTATGTTTGATCATATTATAGGTAGCCCAAATTTTAGGAATGTTGGGATTTTCTGGGTTAGTTAATTGAGAGCAAATAATTCCTTTTTAGTTGAACCCTTAATTTATTAATAAGTTGTTTTTATAGGACTAACATCTATGGACATGCAAACAAAGTGTAAAGATATCATAATAGTTATTCTTTGGCTTCTTGTCTCTAAAGGATATAAGACAACTTTGGTCAGCGGTATGGTGTACTAGATTCAAAGGCTAGCAAGGTGAGTGGAATTCTTCTGCCCTCGGATACATGCGTTTTCCTTTGTAAGTTATTTTATTTTATTTCGAGTAATTATTTCAAAGTAAGTGTTATCAACCTCCTATCCTGCTGATTTATTTATGAAATGCTTCTAGATTCACAATGCATGAGCTATTTTTTAGATTTTATATATATGCTTCTGAGTTATATTGAACACACCAAATTTTAAATGATTAGTATTGCTTATGCATATTTTACAGTGTTAAGTTCATATTTTTACGTGGTTACTAAATTTTCATTCTTATATGAAGGTTTACCAATATTCTGAAATGAACCTATTGTACTTATGTTGGGACAGTTTTACAAAGGTGGTTGAATTTATGTGATATATGAAAATTGTTTTGGATGGATCCTTTAGTTACTTCCATAGAGGAACCCTAGGTGCACCTAGTAAAAGTGATTGTCCATGGATTACGTTCTGAAGTGGCTCCATCTGTGAGCTTGGCTCTGGACTGGAATATTTGTTATCTGATAAGTGTATATGATAGAGAGCTATGCTCCGAATGAAATATCTGTGATTTGTATCGGATTAAGAGCTTTGCTCCGGAAGTGAATATTTGTTAAGTGTTATCTGTATCTGTGAGAGTTACTCATGAGAAGAAGCAATGGATTCATCCTTCTGGACTTGTTTTATTCCACTGAGCATTTTTATAAATATTTTGACTTGTAAGATCTGATTCACTGGATGATCCTACTTTGTTTTCTGTGCTGGACAAAAGTTTGATATTGACCTAAGATCGGAATTTAATGCCTTTGATAGTTCCAGTTGATTTCTGTTTTGGTAAAGTATAATAGTGATGTGATTTTAGTTTCTTTACTTGAAACTCAACATTCTTTCATATCCACTTATGCATACTAAATATATCTAAATTATTTTCAAACTTGTACCCTTGAGTAGAGGTTTTTCATCTCACTGAGTCTTGCGACTCACCCCTCTCTTCAATTTTTTTCAGATAAGGTGTTAATACCCTTGCAAGTCGAACTTCCTTAGCTAATGGAGCAACGTTGAATTGATGGTGGACAGTTGGACAGGGCTTGCATATTCAAAGTTAATATTGCACGTTCATTATTGTTTAACATGTTCTGTCTGTCGATTCTGAGTCCAACTGTTCGTGACCTTTTGTTTTGGTAATGTCAAAACTTTGTTAGAAGCTTGAAAATTTGATCTTTATTTTATTATGTTAATGATTACAGGGTCTGTATGTTTGAGAGTTAGGCTTGTGGGATACTACTTTACGGTAGTTCCTACGTCGGTCGCGTACCACATTTGGGGCGTGACAAATCTATATTATTAAGTGGTTGTTTAATACATTATTATCTTGCATATCATGATATTTTAAAATTTTATTATAAGCTCATATTTAAATTTTTTAATATTAAATTTAATTAACTTTTAAAATGAATAAAAATTCTTAAAAAAATCAAGAATAAAATGGGTTATTAAGGGTTATCAGAATAAATTTGTGGATTGATATGTTATATCTCATTGCTTGGCTGCCTCATACATTATTGCATGGTAAACAATTTAAAACATTATCGGATTCTTGGACAAAGCATACTCCCTCCGTTTTATTTTATTTGATGTTTAATGTAATGATACAAGGATTAATGAATCTATTCCTCAATTGTAGCAAAAATAATTATATTGGACTAAATTATTCTTATTAAAGTCTATTTAAACTCTTGTTATTATTTTATTGAAGATAACAATATATAAGGGTAAAATTAAAAAAATAACAATTAATGCTTCATTGGTAGTATAAAACGACAGATAATTTAAAATAAACTAAAACTCCTAAAACGACTATTATTTTGAAACAGATGTAGTATAATATGATGAATATGCTCACCATAAAATATCATGCTTAATACTTTATCCGTTTCAAATTATTTATCGTTTTAAGAGTTTTATTTTGTTTTAAATTATATGTCATTTTATATTACTAATAAAGTATTAATTGTTATTTTTCTAACTTTATTCTTATTTGTTATTATATTCAATAGAATAGTAATAATAGTTTAAATTGACTTTAATAAGGGTAATTTAATCAAATATAACTATTTTTTACTAAAATTGAAGCTATTTAATAACTTACTTAATTCTTGTACCATTACCTTAAACGATATATAATTTAAAACAGGGGAAGTATGAGTTACTCTCGCATGGCTATCTAATTTTTGTAATACATTTAGGTAACTTTTAGTTATACGTTTTATTCATATTCTTCTTCTTTCTAATTTTTTTTTATTTTTATTTCACTTAAACAATTTCTTTTTTCTTTTTATAATATCGAAGCACAATGCATTAGAAATATGGAGAATCGGACTAGAAAATGTGTCGTTAGATCAATAGGTCATTGGCTAAAATAATTACTCTATCTGTTTTAAAATTATAATAGTCATTTTAAGAGTCTTAGTTTTTTTCACATTTATCGTTTTATATTACTAATAAAATATTAATTATTATTTTTTTAACTTTACTTTTATTTATTATCTTCAATGTATTAATTTGACTTTGTTTTCCTAAAATCTCTCAACTAATTTATTTATATAATTATTTTTTCTCTCTTATCAACTCTCTTCCTGGATTATCAAATTTATCTTTTATATATCTTAATGACATGAATTGCCAACTACTAAGGATAAATCCAAAAATTACTTAAGAGAGGGGGCGAACTGTGCGAGAGAGGGAGAGTTCAAAAATTTTGATAGGACCACCGAAAAAAAAAAAGATGGGCCAACAAAAAATAAAAGGGGACTATGAAAAATTAAGATAGTATTATCTTATTTCTCTATTTATTATTATTATTATTATCATAAATTAGCAAGTACAAAATATAAGTAAAGTAAAGAGAAATAAAATGGAGATAATGGGCTCTCAAACTGATATGACGATTAAGTTAACAACTCTAAGTAAAAAACAATAAATTAAGTAGATAGCAATATATAATCAAACTACTTCCTATAAATAAATAAGAAAGACTTTGAAATTTTGGATCAAAATGATAAAACAAAAATTTAAAGAAAATAAAATGAAAGAAAAAAAAGGTAAAATAAGAACAAGTTACAATTTATAACCAACTCCTTAAACAAAGAGACTATCTATATATATACTTCAATATATTATATATGCCCCTTATTACAAGAAGGAGTATGGGGGCCTGTATCCATCAACTACTACAATTAATACTTTACATATGCATTATAAATTTTGTTTTAAACAAAAGCTTTTGCAAATCTAAAAGAAAAAAAATGGAGATAGTTGATTCTGATTCTACGCATGTATCATCTTCAATAGATGGCTCATTGTTTAAATCTAACAGAGAATGATGATTTGATGAAGATATTTCAGTAATTGCCTAATTGGAGAATTTGGAGTACTGATATGAAAGTCTTCAACTAAATCTGCAGCCTCCACATTTAGATATGGCAAATAAACTTGTGCTTCCTCATGTTGTCTACCTCTGTTATCAGTGCTAGAATGTGTTATATCTACATTTAGATCTATTTCAACTAAAGGCATTTGGTGATTTTGGTAGTCATATTTCTAACTGATTTAAGTGTTAGTACAAAACTTGAATTTTGTTTTATAGAATAATTCTGGTGGAAAATTACAAATATTTAAAAGTACATATTGAAATTTTTGGCGGAAACAAAACAAGCTAAATTGGGGAGAGAATATTAGTACTACTGTAAACCCACAAAAACAAGGTGCCCTTTTTTACCACCATCAATTTAGAAAAACTCCTGGAATTGAGGAAGTCAGCTATATTTTAGTATGAATTAAAGAAAGGATAATAAAGTGATAAAGTCAACAATATTTTTAGAAATTGAATAAAGAGAATTAATGAAGTAATAAGAGTTTAAATTGACTTTAATAAAGATAATTTAGTCAAATACAATTATTTTTTGTTATAATTAAAACTATTTAATAACTTTTTTAATTCTTGTATCATTATTTTAAACTTTAAATAAATAAAAAAATAGGGAAGTACAATCTTAATATAAGCAGACTTACAGAATATGCTTGGTAGGTAATGAGTGGTTTAAGTAATTTGAATAAGGTCTTGCCTAGATTCAATTTCTATCGTTATGTTCTAAAAAACAAAAGAAGCCTCACTTGTTGCAAAATTTTCTTTGTAACAATACGTTTTTCAAATTGAAATGTAGATTATATGTCCGTCCAAAGCAAACGTTTGGTTTATGCTCCATTTTATAATAAAGGGTGCAAAGATATAATATTAGTTGGGCGGCCATGTGCTGAATTTATCATTAAATATATAATTAATAAACGATCTGAACCATTTTAAGAACTTAATTAGGAAGTCACGAAACATAATATATATTGATGAATATATTTTAAAAGTATTATAATGTATCCAAGAAATGATGAGTTTTTTAAATGCTTTACCATGGATGAATTATTTAAACTTTGTGCTTTGTCATATTCTTATTATACTACGCCCCTCTCTCTCGCATCTTTCTTTACATAATATTTCGGATGAAATCAGAATTCCGAATAGAATTAACTAGCTAGTAGTGTTGAGATTGATTCATATCGTGGAGCTTTAGTAGGATTAGCTTTAGCGAATACAATAATTACATCAAAGGGAACTTCATTGTTGGCAAAAAAACACCTTCGATCCTTTATCATCTTCTCAGCCAATATCTAATCAAATACCCGAAGGGAATTGTAGCCCAATCTGAAATTCTCAATCTTACACAACGCTGTTTACCTCACTACCTGCATGGAGAAAGAATGGAGGGAAAGAGAATGTTAAAATTTAATAAGGAAAGAACATTAAAAAAAATAATTATATTTTTTTCTTTATAATGTTTAGTTATGAAGATTTAGTTTCTAATATCAAAATTTAAGAAAATAATGAATGGTATGATAATAAATACTTAAAAGGCTGTTTGGAATAGCTTTTAAAAATTGTTTTCTTGTTTTATTATTTTATAAAAACAAAAACAAAAAATTTATTCGGGTATATTGTTTTCATCCAATTGTTTTTTAAAAACAATTTTCAAAAAGTGTACAAAAATAGAAAATATATTTAACATGTTTTGACTTTTTTTTATTCATTGTTTTTTAAAAAACACAAAGAACATTGAGAAAAAAATATTTTCATTAAATCGCCACAATCCTTCGATCTTTGTGGCTTTTGTTTTGCATTAAGTTTTTTGGTCTTCAAGTCCAACAACCCTCCTTCGCTCTCTCATCGACACTTCCTCAAAATTTACATCTAAATAAATTTTTTATTTTTTTGTTCTATCAAAATTATTTTTTAGTTTTATTCTCAAAAATTATTTTACAAGACAATAAAATGAAAATCATTTGAAACAACCTCTTAGTTTCTCTTCCAAAATCATTCAAATGAGCATAACTTAAAAATATAAAAGAACTAGAAGTTTGAAAGATTTTGAACGAGAAGTTTCTTCTTTGAAATGTTTATATGTTACTCTCACGTGGCTACCTCATCTTTCAATACAATTAGGAGACTTAATCATTCATATATATATATATATATATATATTAAACTTGTTCAGGTAATTTTTTAAAAATTTTAAAAAATTAAAAAAATATATAAAAAATTAAAAAAGTGATAATAATGACAAGAAAACACAAAATATGAAAAAATAAATAAATTAAAAAGATCAAAAAAAATTATTATAACAAAAATATGAAAATTCATCTTCTTTTACATAAAATGATAAAAGAAAAACAAAATAGAATGAAAGGGAAAAAAGCTCAAATTTCATCTTTTCACCTATTACTATCAAAAATCCCAATCTCCTTTTTTTTTTTGTTTTTTTAGCCCATTAAGCCTAAAATTCGCTCAGCCCAATTCATGATCCAACAACCCAATCTCCTTTTTTGTTTTTTAGCCCATCAAGCCCAGAATTCGCTCAGCCCAATTCATGATCCAACAACCCAACCCAGATTGCTCCTTATCCCGGTCCAGCCTAACCAGCAACCTGACCTGCTTGCTTCCTTTCCACTTGGTGACTATTCCCCTTTATGCAAGAGAAAACGTAGCTCATGCCTGTTTAGGCGCGGCATTCAACCTCCATCCCTATCTCATTTTCTCTCAATACCAGTGTCTCCTTCACGGCCTTTTCCCCTCTGATCAGGTCCCGGCATTTCGACCCTGCCTCTGCCAGCTCATGCCGCCATAGACCTCACCCATTTCACTTTCTGAAATATCTCACCCGGTGTCCGATTGCTTGTGCTTCATCTAAGCCAGCTCACCAGGCCACGTGCGCCTTTCTTCTCCTTTCAAATCCCACCTTCAATGCGTCAGATTTCTTTAGAGAACGGTTCTTTATTGAGCCTCACCCCGGCAGATTTCTTTGACGTTTGGAGATGGCTTTCTCGGAATCCCACCTCCAGCTCATGGCGTTGGGACAACCAGAAGATAAGGAGGATGGGTTTGATCAAGTAAGTCATGGGTAGATTCATGTTTTGTGAATCTGGTTTTTTTTTTATAAATACTGATGACGCATAAGTCAAAAAAAAGGAGCAAGCCAAAAATCTAGGAAAAAAGAGAAAATTGAGAGGAAAAGACTTTGGAAGAGGAAATTTTCAGAGGAGAAGGATGAAAATCTAAAAGAAAGGAGGGAGCTTCTTAGAGGGATCAAGGAAGTATCATTGCCACCTTGAAGGTTGAAGACGTTTTCTGGTTGAGCTGACGTTGTTGTCGAGATGCAGAGTCATTGGTTCAAGGGTTAGCTTCTCGTTTTTGTTCCTTTTCGATTTTGTTTTACATTTTGGTTTCGAAATGTGATTCACCCTGACTATGGCGTGTTTATTTGTTTCTGTTGTGATAATACTAATGCATGCTTCTTAGTGTCGTTTAAGCAAGTATATTCATGCTTTATTGTTTCAATTCAAGCATGTTTTACCTTGTTAGTCTGTCCTCCCTAGATATCATTGTATTTCGGTTTTGAATGTATTGCTGGCCATATTGCTTGATTTGTTTTAAGTCAGTTCAAATCTGTTTCAGCATGTCTCAACCCGCTTCTGTTGTGGTTTTTTTTTATTTATTACGTAAGCATGTTTGGGTTGATGTTACAGATTTAAAACATGTTCGAATATTCTTTAAAAATAATGATTAGTTGATTATAAAAAAATAAGGTATTTTTTCAGAAGTATATACTATTTTACCTTTAAATATAGTAATAAAAAAAAATTTTTATTTCTCCTTTTGTCAATCTCCTTAACTGAACAAGTCAAAATATTTACCTTCTTCTTAAAATTAAAAAACTCATTTATTTCAACTTCTCCTTTTAAAAAAAAGGAGATACAAACAGTTCAAGGTTTATCAAAATGATTTTTTTAAAAAAAAAAATTCCTTCTCTAAAAAAAAAAAAAGGAGATGCGAACGGGGCCTTAGTCCAAATGTAAACCCTATTTTATTATTGCAACTTTAATTTGTTGTGATGGGTTATTTGTTCAAAACATGATATTGGATTATGTTCACTCATTTTATTTTCTCTTTTTCTCCCTCTTTGTTGGTTTGGTTTAATTTTAAAAAAAATCTTAATTTGGTTTGTGTTTAAATCTGTTTTGTGTGTGTTAGAAAAAATAGTCCAAATACTCAAGAAGAGGGGTTGAATTGAGTATATAAATTTTAAAACTCTACAAGATAAAAAAAAAATTTCTTCTCTTGAAACAACTCAAACTTGTAGTGTTGTTTGAAGAATCAAATCAACTAATATATATAATCACGTTCAAAATTGTTTTGGAACAACACAGTATGCAAATGATGTGAAAATCTCAGTTTAGTTGTTATGAAAAACTAAGTTCAAAACTGATTAGCAAAGGATAAGGCGGAATGAGTAAAAGATCAGGCTAACCAGCAAACTTTTCAAGGCATAACAGAGTTTGAGAGAGAAGAAAGAAAACACCAAGATTTATAGTGGTTCAGATCTATAAACAAGATCTTACATCCATTCCCTAACCACAAAGTAAGGGTATTTCACTATAAATGGGTAATCACAAGAATACAAGCTCAAGTACAAGACTTTTTACAATCACTCACGGATTAACCTAAGCTACTGAGTTTTTCTACCCAAGAACTCAGTAAAACTTTACAAAACAGAGAGGCAATCACAGTCTTTATAAACATTATACCCAAGGAAAGCAATCACAGCTTTTACAAACCCAAATCATTAGATTTTTCTACCAAGAATCTAGTAAAACTTCTCACAAGAATAAACAAATGCTCACAAGGAGTTTCACCAAATAACTCTCTAAAAGAATAGTAGATATTCCAAGTATAACACCAGAAAAGTAGTAGAAGAAGATGAATAGTATGCAAGTTCAAGTGTTGTTCCTCCTTTTTCTCTTTCTTCTCTTGCCTTCAAGCTTATAAAATAATCTTCTTATATTATATAAGATATATGAACGTTGGAGTGCTTCTGATACTATTTTAAGTGGTGTGCAACGTTCACTTTTTGAGATATAACCTTTGTCTTTTAGTAAGCTCTGGCTAAACGAGCATGATCATTTGTTAATCCAGCCTGATTTTTTGACTTATTAGACTTTTCCACACTTGAATATTCTGAAAAGGTACTTTATGAGTCAACGTGCGGCCTATTTTTTCATATTGCTTTTCAACTTTTCTGCACAACACAAAGTCCAATAAAAAATGCATGTCCTTTCATAAAGCTCAAGATAACTTTTTGTCCTTTCACAAAGCTCAAGACAATTTTTTGTCACTTCTTACACAAAAAGTATTCCATAATGATTTCATTAAAAAATGAAAAAAATTTACTTATTCTAACAAGCAACGTAACATTTTTTAAAATTTAAATTATATTTTAATTAAAATAATTAAAAATTATTAAAATATAATAAATAATAATATTTTAAAATCCTTTGGCAACATAGTGGTTGATAATCTGATGATATTCTGTCATTCCAAGCTCGATTTTGTTTTTTGTTGAAAGCATATTTCGTTTTTATGTTATGTTTCTTTTTTGTAGAAAAGAAAAAAAAAACATGACTCTTTTTTAGTATTTCAAATTTTCTTTGCATGTTGTATGGGAGTCTTCTGGCTTTGCTTTTTTGGTTAAAATTGTGAATAAGTTTCTATATCTAGAACCTGGTGGCCCAAAAGGAAAAGGGGTGAGGATTTGCTCCCTTTTCTTTTCAATCGTGACTTTGAGCCATCTAATAAAATGGGTTTTGTTTTTGGTATTTAATTTTCCTCTCCATTAATAATTTGGAATGTGGAGATGTTGATGTTCAAGCTTCCTTCTTGCCATAGTTTAGTTCTCTTTCCCACTGGATGTAAGATTTGATTCCTCTTTTTGTTTTTGTACGCATTTTTTCACTATCTACTTCTTTTAATGATTGTTTTATTTCAATTATTTGTACTTATCTTTGGCCTTCCATTACTTTTGGTTGAGCTCCTAGCATAGATTATTTCTCATGCATTGTTTTTATTCATTTTGTTATATTCTTATTATTTGGGTTGTAGAAATTTGTTTTTATTTTATTTATAATGCTTGTTTGGACTTTGTTCTCTTGGTTATAAGGCTTAGGATCCCTTCTTTGTATTTCTTTTCTACCCTCTTCGTTTCCCTTTTATTTCCAATTGGATGTTTTAGTTTATTGTGCTTCCCGTTGCCCCTTTAAGAAAACAGTAAATAATAATAATAATAATCTCTAATAAAAAAAAATTTTAGGTCCACGGCCTTTGTCAAATAAGATTCTAACAGCCTTTTTGGTTGAATGATATAATTGATCTAAGGAATTTTATCTTTTGGAAATGAACATAAGAAGGTTTAGGTGCAATGTCTTCCATGTAGAAATTGATCTGTGAGCTAATTTTCATTAAGCCTTAAAGTGCATACTTCAAGGTACATTGAGTGAATGGGGATTGTGGACCCTGTTACCTCTAGTTAGTTGAAATGAAGAAAGTCCCTTTGCTCATGAGGTCATGTTATAATATATTGGTCATTGCATGTGTTTAGTTTCCTGCCTGGTTAATCCACTTGTGGTATAAGTTTTCGGTATGTAATACTTTGTCACTTCTGCCTCCATTCCTTTATTGGTAATATTTTGTTTTTTTTTTTTCATTATGTTCCCCATTTCCTAGTTGTATTGACATAAGTCTCTTTCATTAGTATTTTGTTAATTTTATCATTTATTTAGCTCTAGTTTATATTTTCATTGTGGGTTTCGTTTTAAATTAAAGTGTGCAAGGCACAATTAGATGGGAATAAATAATATGGCTTTTAGACTTCTAGGCCTTTAGAATAATGTTTTCTAATTAAGGCTCCAAAGGCCTTTACATTTTTGAAAATAAAAAGAAATGTTGTGAAAAGGGGTATACGGCTCATTTAAAGAAGGTTGAAAATTAAATTTGGTTTTAAAAGAGGTCCATGGGATTAAGCCTTGAATTTTAGATATGTCAAAACAATTTCAATTCCAAATGCCATAAAGGTGGTTGGTGAAAACCTATAATTTCTTGAAAGAAAAAATATAATTGCTATTTGTTTTAGTTTTTAAAAATAATTTTTTTATTTTTTTGTTCTATGAGAATAAAAAAATTCGTTTGTGTGACTGTTTTCATCAGTTGTTTTTAAAAATTGTTTCCGAAAACAGTAATTAAAAAATAAAAAAATAAAAAAATTTTTATATTTTGACTTGTTTTCTTCATATGTTATCTAAAAAAACACAAAAAATAACTGATAAAATTTTTTTTATCCAAACAATTTTTTTATTTTTTTGTTCTATAAAATTATTTTTTAAAATTTTTTTCAAAAATTATTTTTAAAAATAATAAAATAAAAATCATTCCAAACAACTCCATAATTTTTTTATAAAAAAAATTTAGGCTTAGTTTTCCTAAAGCCGCCTTAATCTTAAGCGTTTGGAACAAGGATCCACTTAGGCCATGGGAATTTAAAATGCAAAATTTTGGGCTTAGCAAATAGAGTTTCAAAGGCTCAAAATTGGGTTTACAAAAATGAATAATAATATAGGTTTTTAAAACATTGTCTTTCATCCTTCCTCTAATGGTGATTTCAAATATCACTGTCCCTTTTTTCTTTCAAAACATTAAATAGGAAATTGTTTTATTATAATGGCTTAGGCTTTAGGTAAAAATTTATTTTTTGTATTGATTTAATTTTTCATGAACAATATATGAAAAGTTATTTTGTCATATTGTCTTAAGCTTTATATAAAGATTTATATTTTTATATTGTTTTGTTTCGCCTAAAAGTTTTGAGTGGAGGTTCATCTTCTCACATTGTCTTAGCTCTTAAAGATTTTGGATAGAAATTCTTTCACATTATTTTATCAAATTAAAATACTATTTGAATTAGGGTTGAGATTATATATCAGTCCAAGGTAAGTTAAAATACTATCTGCTTTAGGGTTGAGATCATATATCCGTCTTAAGCATATAATCAAAAAATATCAAACTACATAGACATTGATTCCCATTGGGGTACGTAGGCTCTTACACAATAAGTCACGGTTATTTTATCTTTCATCTACTTTGCATCATATCAATAAAAAGAGGTAATTAAATAATTAAAATGTAATAAAATTAAGCACAAACAATTAAGGATAATTATTATTAAGAATAGATGTTATGAAGTACTTAACATCTTCTCCACTCGTAATTCGACTCTCGAACCTTTTTTTTTAGTTTTGAGGGCCAATTTTTAAATTTTTTTTAATTTTAATTATCCTCCTAATTAATTGGTAGCGACTCCATTTTTATAAAATTTTGGTATTTTAGCCATATGTCACGTTGTGACAATATATATGGTCATAAACTTGGTGATTAATTGTCCGACCAGATTATCTTTGCCTCTTAACTCTTTGTACGTTTTCATTCATTTAAAATTTTTTGATTATTTTATTTTCAGCTCACTTTGAATAACTTTCAATTTTAACACTAACACTAAGAGTATGCTTAATTAATAGATTGGTTTAATTAAATTGCAAGATTTGGGGTAAAATTAAATTATAAGAAAAGTTAGTCAAATTTAATAACTTGAGTGGCAACAAGCATCTTATAAAATTTGACTTATGATAGAACATTTACTAATAGAATTATTCCCAAGTTTTAATTAGAACTTCAAAGTTGAAACCCCATTAATTATTTAGGAATGGGAAATATGACAGGCAACTGCTGCATTCAGAAGTGACTTACAAAATGCAACAAAGATGACACTGTCGCATGTACATTCTTATTCTTATTATTATTATTATTATTACATTTCACAACCTTCAGAAAGCAAACTAGGCATCAAACTAACATGCAAGCCCTAGTCTTTTATTTCTGGATTCAGACCACCATTGATATTTCAGAGGCCGAGCTTTCTTCAACCTTTCTGAATATAAATGGTTGTGTGTCTTTATCTGTGACAGCCAAACGCCTATTTTCTTCATTGTCAATGAGCGCCCCGACGTCTCCACACTCAGTTGCATTAATCTCATTGTGACAGAAGACAAACTTATAGTAACCATTTCCGTAGGGCTTGATAAAGAACCAACCTTTCAAATGATTAGGGTAATCATTTGAATCACCAACCATCACAGTCGTCCCTACCGGTAATGACCTGATGACAACCCACCGGGATGAGTTGGTACAGGGTGTGGATGGGAAAT
>JASKGM010021877.1:0-67932 GCA_034509205.1 Ceratonia siliqua | reverse complement strand
GGAGCACAATACTCCACAAAGAATAACATGGTTGACAATGTCCCAGGGAGATATAAAATTGTCACGTGAGTATTGTCGATTTTGAAAAATGGCACCCCTAAATTAAGTGAAAAAAATTATGTTTTTTTTTTTTTGATATGATGAGGTGAGTGAATGATGGAAAAATGATGATAAAGATAGAAAAGAAGCTGCTAACAGTGTAAAGTTAGGCCCTAAAAAATATTTTTCTTTGATTTTTTTTCTGATTTATTTTGATTTCTCAAATTTTGAAAAAAATGCAGTGTCGTAAATAATGATAGAAAGAGACGATATGAAGAGAGAACACGTTTTTCTTCATCCTAAGTAGGAAACCGCTAGGGTATATAGACCTATCCCTAATGGTTTGGCTCTATTTATGATAGTGCAGGGTTTTGAGGTGGGTCTATAATCCTCACAAGAATGGTTTTTTTTTTAGAATAAATTGCTCCTACTAAAATAGTAGGGATCTCAACTTTCTAGTATAATTACATGGATGGACAAAGCCTTCACATGAATTAACTAAATAAGTGAGTTAACCATCTGAGCGAAGGCTTTCATGAATACCTGGGGGAAGGAATCCCACTAGGCATCACTACGCCACCTTCATTTCTCCTAGGGTTCACACAAACACGGGTACAGGGCCCAATAGGGGTGTGCGAAGGATGTGAATGGTGCACAGTGTGTGTAAAGAGCAAACAGACCAAGGTTCCAAAGCCTACCCACAGAGAAACTCCAAACAGCAAAAGCAGTTAATTGTCGTCTATCCTAGGGTGTAAACAGATATTGCAGATATTGTCATCTACCCTAGGGTTCCATCAATTCATGCCATAGTGAGAAGCAAATAAACAAGCACACCTAGAAGTGCAGTAAAATAATTTTAAATAAATAAAATAAATATTTATATGCTAAAGCAAATGATTTAAAAATAGCAAAATGAGGGAGAGGGTAAAAATAATACATTAAAATCATATAAAGCACAAACGACTTATAATGGGCTTGACTCTCTAACTATCCCCAGTGGAGTCGCCAAACTGTCACAACGTGACGGCCGGTGAGAAGCCATCATTTTATGACTTTGGGCGCGTAAGGGAAAACGCAGAGAATTAAGGGAGGAGATGGTTACTGCAAAGAGATGGATAACGTGAAGAGGGATCTGAGAAGCTGGGGTGCGGAAGAAACGTGTGTGCTGAGGGTTGCGTAGGTGCAGGTGGAAGAATAGCTTTTTTTTGGAGAGTGGGTATGATTTGCGCGCAGAGAAAGAAAGGGACGAGGAGAAGGGGAAGTGTGATTTTGCAGAGGTGAGGCCAGTGTACAGAGGAGCAGAGTCACGGGTTTTAGAGGAATTGGGTGAGGGAGTTTGGGTCATACTTGGGATCTAGACCAGAGTTTGGTGTTGGGCTAGATCATAATGGTATTGGGCTTTTGGCTTCTGGTTTCTGCCTGGGTTCAACGGCTTTAGGAGACAGAAATTAGAAGGGGGATTATATGTGATTGGGTCCAATTGAGTGTAATGGGCTGAATTACATTTTTTTCTTTTTATATCTTTTACCTAAAATTGATAAATAATAGCATTTAAAAATAAAATGAAATAAAATAATTAAGATAAATAAAAAATAAAATAAAATAAAATAAAAAAAAGTGGAATAGTGAGACAAAAATAGGTGTTTACAAGCAATAAAAAGAAAAATGCCAAGAAATCGACTAGGCCAAAGAAGAAGCCTATGAAAAAGACGGCTTAGAAGGATAATACCAAGGGAAAGTGTTTCCACTGTGGTGCTAAAGGACATTGGAAGATGAACTGCAAGGCTTATGTCATTTGTGAGAAGAATAAACATGGTACAAGTCTTCTAAATATGTTAGAAACCTTTCTAGTGGATGATTCTACTAATAGCTGGATAGTAGATTCTAAAGCCACTAACAATGTTTGTAATTCTTTGCAGGGGTTCTAGATGAAGAAAAAATGATTGAGGGTTAGTTCTTGACAAGGATGGTAAATGGTGCATTAGTGTCAGCTCGAGTAGTGGGAGCCATTACCTTTTAGTTTTTGAATAACAAGCTATTAGTTTTGGATAATGTTTATTTTATTCTTAGACTTTGCAAAAATTTGATTTCTGTCTTTTGTTTAATAAATTTTAGATATTTTATTTCTTTTGGTAATGATATTACCATTTTTATGAATGGAATTTTAATTTGTTCTAGAACTACTATGAATAATTTATATTATATAGTATCAATTAATCGGACTGTAAACATTACAGAAACAAATTCACCTAAGTCTAAAAGAATCAAGGAATTTAGCATAGATAAAACTTATTTATGGAATCTAATCAAAATAGGCTAAGCAGACTAGTAAAGGATGGTACTTTACCAAACATGATAGAGTGTGTCTTAACAGTTTGTGAATCCTATATTGAAGTCAAAATAACCAAATCATCCTTTAAAGCAAAGGGTAATAGGATGTGGGATGTTTTAGACTTGGTATACATAAATGTGTGTGAACTAATGAACATTCAAGCCAAAGGAGGTTATGTATATTTCAAAACCTTCATTGATGACTACTCATGATATGGTGTTGTGTATCTAATGCACAACAAAAGTGATTCATTTGAAAAGGTCAAGGAATTCAAAGCCAAATCTGAAAAGTAGTTAGGCAAGCCATTGAAACAATTTCAATCAGATCGAGGTGGTGAGTATTTATCTGTAGAGTTTCAACAGTTTCTAGTCGATAATGGAATTATTTTCAATTTATCGGCACTCGGGACACCTCAACAAAATGAGGTTGCTGAAAGGAAGAATATGACTCTTTTAGAAATGGTGAGGTCAATGATGTCCTATGCTGTATTGCCAAGATTGTTATGGGGATATTATACAAAAATAGCAACATACCTATTGAACTTTGCTTAATCAAAGGCAGTGCCTAAGACACCAAGGGAACTATGGACAGGACGTAAACCTTCTTTACGTCACTTGCGAACTTAGGGGTGTTCGGCACATGTGTATAAGCCTGAATCCACAAAGATGGAACCAAGGTTGAAGGTATGTTTATTTGTAGGATATCCTAAGGTTACTAGAGGATATTTCTTATATAGCACCCAAGATAAAAATGTATTTGTTAGTGCAAATGAAACCTTCTTAGAGGAGGATTTTGTGAGAAATCACAAACCTTGCAACAAGATTGTTCTTGAAGAACAAAGTGATTGGACAAAATCTAAGCATGATTCTAATGTAGTTATAACTAGTACAGGTTCAAGAGTTGAATCTGAACTAGTGGCACCTCGTCGCAGTGGGAGGGTTGTTAGATAACCTGAAAGATACATAGGTATAAAAGAGAACATGGTGACTCTTTTATATGAACATGAATCAGATCCCATTACATATGAGGAATCCATTAACAATGTAGATGTTCATTGGCAAAAGGCAATGAATTCTTTGGTGTGCCACTTTAAAGTTCTTTATGCCACACTAAGAGGAACAAAAGGGAAGCTTTCTAATTTACTTTGAAAGCTATCAATTATTTTCTTTCATGTTTTATTTATTCCAATCACTAAGCCTATTCACCATAGGTTATGTGAATTGGTGGTTCCCAAAGAATAGGCAGCCAATACGCTTGGTTGGGAAAAATATATTACAAGGTTCAAGTGATTACAAGAGGTATGTAAAATTCTTATTTATTTTACTTCTCTTTCTAGCTGTGAGTTATTTGCCTATGTGTTTGCTTTTGCTAGCTTACAAGCCTGAATGTTTTAAAATTTTTAAAACCCGTACTTGTACTATAAACACTTAGGATAAACAACTAGATCCTATATGCTGAGCATCACAAAATTGGTCTTACTTCTCCATCTAGAAAAATATTATGGGTATAGATTGAAGTGGTCAAAACCCTTGATGTTTGTTATAGTCCAGCCTATCGTCCCTCTATTTTTTTAATGGACTGTTACTTTGAAGGAAGCTGAGAAGAAATTACTACTGGAAATATACCCTCAACTGGTCCTAGAAAAACATACTTCAAGTTCTCGGGGTGTCTTCAACTCTAGTGTTTGAACTTCTTCTTCCTATGACTTCATGACTTTTGGTAAATCAAGGGCTTCAAAAACTGGCCTACGCCAACTGTTCATGTGACTCACATATAATATCTAAGCCGACCCATCTATCTTTATTAACCACCCCTCTAATTTTCTTAACTCTAGCGATGAAGGAACTGTCTCAATAGGAGCCTCAGGCTACTTGGGAGGGTCATCATCAAAAACACTCTCGTAATTAGAATCCAATAATAGCTATATCAAAATTATAAACCATATCAACCACATTAAATTGTCACACCCACTTGGCATTTTGGAAGCAATGTACACATTCATTTTCACTGTCATGTTCCGGAATGTAAACTTCAGTATTCCACTTCGACAAGTGATCACTGCATCGGAGGTGGCAAGGAAATGGCAACCAAGGATAATAGGTGCATGGTAAATAGTGGAGACTAGCTGTTGCATATCAAGAACTACAAAAGCCACAGGGTAATAAAATTTATCCACATGAACAAATACATCTTCAACAATGCCCCTCAGTACCTTGACTGATGTGTTAGCCATCTGTAGCATCATGGAAATCTTCTTCAGCTTACCTGATCCTAATTGCTCATATACCAAGAATGGTATCAAGTTCACACTGATCCCCAAATTAAGTAAAGCTCTCCCAATACATGACTCACTCATCATGTTAGGAATGGTGGGAGAACCATGATCTTTAAACTTATGAGGAATGTCACTCAATATTAATGTACTGACTTGCTCTATTAGGAAGGCTTTTTTCTTTACATTCAACTTCCTCTTCACTATGTATAAATATTTCATAAATTTGTCATATTATGACACTTGTTGTATGGCATCCAAGAGTGGAATGTTAATGTTTACCTACTTGAAGATTTATTGGATCTTAGTGTGGTATTTATTCTTTTGGCCAGCTACCAGTCTCTGAGGATAGAGAACCACAGGTTAGTACTTCCTATTGGTATCTACCTCTGCACTCATAGGCTTCTCTGGCCCAAATCTCACTTCATCTTATTATTTTTAGTTTCATCAGCCTGTGTTACAACTTTAGGTGTAGGTGCAACTATCTGTCTATCCACGGTTATCTCAGGATGGGGAATCTCCTTCCTACTTCTCAAAGTAGTAATAGCCTTCGCTATTTCAATATTCTCCTCTGAGACATTATGAACTTGTTGTGCTTGCTGCCTATAGACTTGAGGGTTAAATTCAGGCTGTGCTAGAAATTTCCCTTTTCTCAAAAGTGCTTACAATTGGGTTCAAATCACTAATGGTGCCCTGCAGTTCATTTATGGCTTGATTATTCTGATTGTTTGTGTTAACCTAAATTTGCATGAACTACTGAAGTGGGTTGGCCATCTGTGTCATATTGTCATCAAGATATTTCTTTGAAGGAATAAACAGTAAGGGCTAAGAACTTTGTGTGGCCAGATGAGGCTAAAATCCAAGAGGTACTACTATAAGATAATTTAGATGAGTTTGATACGGTTGATACTGTTCCTAAGGAATTACATGATTAAATGGTTGTTGAGAATGTGGTTGAGACTGGCCATGCTAATCAAGAAATTCAGGTGATTCCTCCACCATGGATTGTATGTGTTGGAGAATGGTTGATTCAATGCTCTGTTAACCCAATTCACTGATTGCACCAGCTTAAACCCATTTTCTTAAAAAATTGGCATAATTGGGCAATCTTGAGATTTATGACTCGAATCAGCACATATAGAACATGCTTTAACCATTTTTGTGACCATGACTCTTACCATCTCCATAGCCTCCATTCTTCTAGTTAATGTAGCTATTCGGGCTTGAACATTAGTGTCCTCCTTAAGCTCATATCTACCTTCACCAGTAATAGGCATCAGCAGTTGTGCTGTCAATAAAACTCTATCAATTTGGGTTCCATTGTTGTGTACACTCAACAAGATAGTCAAAGAATGTTAAGGCCTCATCATGTTCTTTACTAAAGAAGTCCCCACTACACATAGTATGAACAAATTGCTTGTATTTTAGAGTGCAACTAGTGTAGAGTGGCAGCAAATAATCCTTAACAGTATGTGGAGTAGGTGCAGACATGGTTTGTTCAAATTGTTCTTCTACAAAAAGATTGTCTAAATCAATTTCAAAGACCTCACTTGTAAAAGAAATAAAACAGCTATCTGGCTTGTGCAATGTGCATTACTCTCAATGCTCATTGTAATTTACACAATCTATTTGAACTATCTCTAACCTAAGACATGCAACATCACTTAAATAGCATAAATAAAGTTCAAACAACTGAGTGGTAGGTGACAAGTGAAATGTACAATCAAAGATAAGATTAGCAAGAAGAAAGAAAAATTTTAAATTTAAGTCAAATGCTCCCTAGCAACGATGCCAAAAACTTGACTGACACAAAAATGAGTAGCACAAAGGAACCAAGTGCAAGAGTACATCATGTAATAATTAGGAATAAATTCCTAGACTCCTCAAGGAAAGTTTCTTAAATCTAAACACGCATAAAATGGGAAAATTACTTACAAAGAGAAAATGACAATGAAAACAGTGATATATACAATTGATGAAAATGTGAAAAGAAAATAAAAAAAGCACTGGTCATGAACTAGATTCACAAATTGGAGTTTTGAGTGATGCAAGGGGGAAAAAAAAGCTTAAAATGTAAAATAGAAAATTAATTATAAATTAACTAATAAAAATTACCACAATATTTGCAAGACACAAAATTAACAAGTAAATCTAACAAGACACAAAATTAAATAAACAAGAAATTAACTAAACCAAATAATTCTAAATAATAGAAAATTAACAAATCTAATGGAACTAAGAGATTAACAAAACTAACCTAACAAGTAAACTAGATTAGATAATAATTAAAAAAAACACAAGCTAAAATTGAAAAGCCCCTAAAAGATAATTCTAGGATTCAACCTTAGATTCAAAAAACAAAGAACTAAAATAAATTCATAACAAATGTACTATGAATTAACTGGAAACATTAAATAACATAAAACAACTTAAAGTAAAGTTAAATAAAAGAAACTAAGAAAGCCAAAAATATTCAACTACAACCAAACTTCAAACCATAACTAAATACAAAACTAAGAAGTGAACAAAGCAAAGAAGATGGTCAATAAAATAGGAAGCAAGTAGTGGAAACGAAGCTGGGTAGCAGACAGTGGATCCTTGGAGGAGTTTTACATAGCTGCGTTCCAGTTTTTGTTTCTAGAACTCATTATTTTAACTGTTCTGCAACTTCCTTCCTTTTCAAAAAAACTCTGCTACTCTCTTTATTTTGTTTCCTTCTTATATCTCTCAAATAGGTTACTCAAGAGTTGCTCCCTTCTTTGCGATGTCGTTCAACTGGTGTTCACTGGTCATGCGTTTTAACATATGGCTGTGTATTTTAATTGTGGTATCCTACTGAATGCATTTTGTGCTTGTATTATTGTGTTTTACTTCCTCAATTTTCGACTGCTTGCACATGATTTCCCTTTGCTCTTTGTCAAATTGTTGCATGCGTGTGCACATTTTTACTGTGTTTCACCCTACAACTGGTTAGTCCTCTTAAAGCTGTTCTGTTGTGTTTTGTTTAGAATGTCCACTTCCTAACCTGCAACGACGCCGCATTGTCAAGAATGGGTTCCTATCCTATTTCTTACCTTTTTCTTTGTTGCTATTGTACACACTACACCCATTTTGTTTTTCCTTAAGTGTATATGCCCTTCATAATTGAACTCCACTGGTGCTCGTAATTGCCACACACACACACAGAGATATATATATATATGTGTGTGTGTGTGTATGAATAAAAAAGAATTAGGGAAACAAAAATGGAGGAATAAATATATATAAAAAATGTGTTGTGCATGAGGAACCATATTACCCAATTAAATCACGTTATAAAATGAGCATAAATCATGTTATTAATCAATTTTAAACCACAATTTGGATTTATGTCTCTTAACCAATTTTTCAATTTAAAACCAATAATAATGTCATGAAATAATTAAAATATATTAGTTCTTAATGTATAAAATATGTAATATTTCATCTCAATCACTACTCTTTTTGCCCTAGTTGACATATTGAAAATTTCCAAAGATAACCTTATGATTTTAATAAGTCGATTTTCTTGAATGGCCAACCTAGCATGGTGAGTTGGTGCCATTGAGCTTGCCTCTTAGCCTCCTCCATTTTGCACGTACCTATCTCTGTATATTCCTTTGCATCTTGTTGACTTGATCTATACCTCTATTTTTGTAGTTGACAAGGGACAATCTATATTAAAGAACCCTCGGCCAAATATTACTCCATTTCCTGAAATTCCTTTAAGGATAAGGAAGTTATAAAGAAGAAAAGACTAACCACATTTTTGCAAAATCTTTGGCTCCTAGACACCCGCGCTGATAGTCTATGTTCAACTTTCATTTCTCTTACTCGATTTATGGATGTTTCGTGGATGTTTCCTTATCTAATCCTTCACTTGAACCCGTATGCTTCTATGGCATTAGTGTCTGAGAAAATTGGAAGAAGCTCTATTGTGGCAAATAATTCACTCTTTGATAACCTTTTTCCTCAAACTCAGAATTCTCTTGTTACCACAAATGTTGTAGCTTCAGTGGAGGAACTTCCTTAAGATTGTTAGTTGACACCAGCTGCTATAGCTCGGTTAACTTAAAATGACTTGATCTATATGTATACAATAGATTATCAAGAGAAACTCAAAGATGATGAAGTCCTTGATTTGAATCATGATGACGCCAATCTTGATGGTGTAGTTAATGTTTCTTCATCTCCAGTTCCACCAAGCACTGAGGCAGAAAAAAATGCCAACCCTAAATAGGAAGATTACTATTGAAGCTTGTCTAAATTGGGTGGTTTAGGCCTAAAGTCTAAACACTATTCTCCTTTTATTTAAACGCCAGCTAACCCTACTTCTTTGGGGCAAGATATTATCGACCAAACTTTGGAGTAGCTAAAGTAAGCTTTCTTATATGAACCTCGCCAACAACGTGACGAAACCCAACACCAACGTGTATTTCAAATCCCAAGCTCTTCAAGAATGTTGTGTCTTTACTCGTTATCTTACAAGATAAGAACCAAGAACTATAGATGTTTGAAGACGCCACAACAAGAATTCCCAAAAACTACTCAAGAATAATTAGAGATAAGTCAAGTTGTATGAACGCCACAAGGATTAACTTAATAAGTTCAAGAGTCTTTCAAGAATGAAAGATGAAAG
Source organism: Ceratonia siliqua (assembly GCA_034509205.1). Taxonomy (NCBI): domain Eukaryota; kingdom Viridiplantae; phylum Streptophyta; class Magnoliopsida; order Fabales; family Fabaceae; genus Ceratonia; species Ceratonia siliqua. The sequence goes on along the minus strand of JASKGM010021877.1, from coordinate 58,632 downwards.
AAATATCTTCTCAATATTATTATTCTCAATCTGATTATCCAAAAAAAAAACATTCAAGGCTCAATCCTATTTATAGGAGTTTAGTTCTAATCCTAACATAAAGTAAACTAATGCTATTTTGACATATAGCAAACTCCTTTTAAAATAAAACAACTAATTTAGAACTCCTCTTAAAATAAAACACAACTAATTTAGAAATTAACAAAGTCCTCTAGATTAGTCTCCTAAGACAAATCAAACTTAAGGAAGTTTCCAAAAAATGTTGAAATTGCCATAAAACGTGTAGTTCTCAATTGGAATCTTCTAGAACCATAATCATAGTGACTAGGTTCCCTTGACTATAAGTTAGGCTTATGCCAGACCTCCATGTGTTTGCCATCTCACCAACTTGTTGAATCAGCCCATTCAATGTGTCTTTAAATCTCTTGGCTCTAAATCTTGTGATTGGCCCACTTGACAAGCTTAAGTCCCTCCAAGCCCATGTGTGAATTCCTCCTCTTACATGCTTGATTGAGCAGCTTTATGTGCATCATTCTCCCCTTCCTGAAAAGAATTTGTGCTTAAGTCATCACCTACATCAAAAGGAGATAAGTCAATAATGTTATAGCTTGCACTAACACTATACTCACTTGAGCTTTCAGGCATTGTCATTGATGCGTCCCACCACTGGAAATGGTCCATTATCCTGAGGTTGGAGTTTTAAACGCCGTTGCTCTGGAAAACGTTCTTTCCTCAAGTGCAACCAAATCCAATCTCCTGGTTCAAACACTACCTTTTTGCGTCCCTTGTTAGCTTGACGGACATATTGTTTAGTCCTCCTTTCAATGTGCAGCTGTGCTTTTTCATGAATCTACTTCACTAATTCAGCCTTCTTTTTGCCATCTAAGTTTACATGTTCACTCAAAGGTAAAGGAGTTAAATCCAAATGTGACAATGGATTAAATCTATACATAATTTCAAATAGGGAAAACTTAGTTGTAGAATGTACACTTCTGTTGTAAGAAAATTCAACATGTGGTAAATAATCCTCCCAAGTTTTCAAGTTCTTTTTAATGATGGCATGCAACAGAGAAGACAAAGTTCTATTTATTACTTCAGTTTGACCATTAGTTTGTGGATGACAAGTAGTAAAAAACAACAACTTAGTTCCCAACTTTCCCTACAAAGTCTTCCAAAAGTAACTAAAAACTTTGCATCCCTACCAGAAATAATGGTCATAGGCATGCAATGCAACCTACCAATTTCTTTGAAGAACAAATCAACTATATGTGATGCATCATCAGTTTTAGATATTAAATGAAGTGTGCCATCTTAGAAAATCTATCTACCACTACAAGAATAGAATTTCTCCCCCTCTTAGTCTTTATTAATCCAAAACAAAATCCATAGAGATATTAGTCTAAGGTTCAGTAGGTATAGGTAAAGGGGTGTAAAATCCATGGGGTTTAAACTTAGACTTAGCCTTAGCCATTTTACAAGTGATACACTTTTCACAGATTCTTTCCACATCACATTTCATATGAGGTCAAAAAAAGTGTTCATGCAAAACTCCTAAAGACTTAGCTACACCAAAATGACCTATCAAATCACTACCATAAGCTTTTCTCACAAGCAATTCATGTAAAGAACACATAGGCACACATAGTTTATTCTCTCAAAACAAAAATCCATCATGTCTATAAAACTTACCAAATGCCACTTTTTCACAAGCATTGAACACATCACCAAAATTAGAATCTTGTGTATACAAATCCTTAATGTATTCAAAGTCAAGCAATTTTGTATCTAAAGTGGAAAGTAAAGCATACCTTTGGGACAATACATTAGCTACCACATTTTCCTTACCTTGCTTGAATTTGATCACATAAGGAAATGTTTCAATGAATTCAACCCACCTGGCATGGTGTTTGTTCAACTTTTACTGTCTTTTCAAATGCTTCAAGGATTCATGATCTGTGTGAATTACAAATTCCTTAGGCCATAGATAGTGCCGCCAATTTTCTAAAGCCCTTACTAAAGCATACATCTCCTTATCATAAGTAGGATAGTTTAGGGCTGCCCCACTCAACTTTTCACTAAAATAGGCCATTAAATGACCTTTTTGCATCAAAAAAACTCCAATACCTATTCTTGAAGCATCACACTCAATTTCAAAAGTTCTAGTAAGGTTAGGTAAAATAAGCAAAGGTGCATTAGTTAACTTTTCTTTGATCATATTAAATGCCTTTTCTTGTTCATCCTCCCACTTAAACTGCACGTTTTTCTTGATGGCTTCAGTAAGAGAGGCGGCCAATCTACTATAATTATGCATAAACCGTCTATAGAAGCTAGCTAGGCCATGGAAACTCCTCACTTGACTGATTCTTGTAGGCATTGGCTAGTCTTGGATTGCCTTCACCTTTTCCCCGTCCACCTCAATTCCCTTAGCACTAACAAAAAGCCAAGAAGCACAAGCTTATCCATGCAAAAGGTGCACTTCTTAAGGTTAGGAAACAATTTTTCTTTCCTTAGCACATATAAAATAGATTTCAAATGCACTACATGTTCTTCCAAGTTTTTACTATTAATTAGGATATTATCAAAAAGTATAACTACAAATCTACTAATAAATGTACGTAAAACATGGTTCATCAAACGTATAAATGTGCTTTGAGCATTAGTTAAACCAAAAGGCATCACTAACCACTCATATAAACCATATTTAGTTTTAAAGGCAGTTTTCCATTCATCTCCTGCTCTCTTCCTAATATGATGATATCACTCTTAAGATCAATTTTTTGTAAAAATGCAATAACCATGTAATTCATCTAGTATACTATCTAGTCTAGGAATGGGATGACGATTCATTTGTCTCTTCAGAATTGCTTTTATAAGTAAGCCGGTTTGGAATTGATTCACAAGGTATGAAATCAATTTGATGTTCAATCCCTCGAATTGGAGGTAAACCATAAGGGACCTCTTTGGGGAAGACATCATCAAACTCCTGCAAAAGAGAGACAATATTGCTCGGTAAAGAACCAACAAGATCATTAGTACATAAAAGAGGCTCCTTGTACATGCATACTATCAAGGGCTATTGTAAAAGTAAAGCTCTCTTGATGTCACTTTCTTTTGCAATAAAATTATATTTAACCTCTATTGCACATAATAAGCTGCATCGTGCTCTTTTTTACTCTTACCCTCATTCATGTTTTTGTCTTTCTATTTTTCTCTCCCCTATTTTTCTTTTCTTTCAGTGTCAGCCTCTCTCTCTTTCTCTTTTCTCTTTTCGCTTTACTTTTGCATCTTTAGTTGGTCTTTGAGAACTTGTTTTGAAGTCAATGGCACAAGCAATATAGGCAGCTTTTTAATGGTAAAAGAGTACCTATTAGTGAAACCATCATGTGTGACTCGTTGATCATACTGCCATGGTCTTCCCAATAGGATGTGACATGCATGCATAGGAACCACATTGCAAAGTACCTCATCCTCATACTTGCCAATAGAAAATTCCACTAACACCTATTTTATAACATTTACTTCTCTGGAATTGTTTAGCAATTGAAGCCGATCCGATCGAGGATGCTTTATGGTAGGTAATGCCAATTTCTCCACTAATTTAGTACTAGCTACGTTGGTACAACTCCCTCCGTCAATTATAATGCAGCAAACTTTGTTATTCACAAAACACTAAGTGTGAAACAAGTTCTCCCGTTAGTTATTATTTTCTTCCTTAACCTGTACGCTAAGAGCTTGCCACTAATGATTCTTTCCCTATAGCACATTGCCCTTGGTAGTCATCTTCAAGAAGTGGCATGTCGTTATATTCATCTTCTTGTTCATCTTCCGACTTAATCTCCCCTTGAGCATTGATCACCATCACCCTTTTATTGGGACATTGGCTAGCTATATGACCCTTACCTTGACATTTGAAACACTTAATGTCACGGTTTCTAGAAGTGGTAGATTTGGTGTTACCTGGTCTTAGCGCTATAACTTGTTTGACATCCTTAAAAGGTTCGGACTTAAGCTTAGTTGATAGAAATTCATAGCGTTTAGGGGTTGATCATCATGTGCTGTTGGCAGCCACAGATTATCCCCTCCTAGCTAATTTTTTCTACTTGAGTTATTCCTCCACTTTTATGGCCTGATGCACCATACTCGACAACTCAATATAGTGTTGTAACTTGACTATATCTACAATTTCTCAGTTTAAACTTTGCAAAACCTAGCCGTGGTAGCTTCTCAGTCCTTTTCCATATTAGCCCGGATCATAGCTACCTCCATCTCCTTGTAATACTCATCCACACTCTTAGAACCTTGAGTTAACCTCTGTAATTTTTGAAACAAATCCCTATAGTAGTGACTGGGTACAAAACACCTCCTTATAAGCATTTACAGCTCCTCCCAAGTGTCCATGGTTGGCTCTCTATTCTTCTTCTTATTAACCAGTAATTGATCCCACCAAACAATGGCATAATTGGTGAAATCAGTTACTGCCAACTTAACCTTATTCACCTCCGAGCAGTTGTAATAATCAAATACCATCTCCATTTTAGTTTCCCACTCCAAATAAACTTCAAGATCATTTTTACCTTGGAAAGATTGAATTTTAATCTTTATATTCCCTAAGTTATTATCTACCCAATTCTTAACCTCTCTAAACTCATAACCACGCCAAAACCTCCCTGGATTATTGGTGGTTCATCCACCTCCTCCAATCCTTCTCCATCTTCACTTCTACCCCCTTATACTCCTGGTTGCACTTACCTAGATAGTTGTCTAATGGGAGCATTTTGAGGCTGTGCCCCAGTTGTTTCTCTTTCCAACTTATCCATCCTCTCATGAATTTGCTCTAATTTAGCTCTCATCATTCTCCCCCAACAACGCCTATAATTGTAAATTCGAAATGGTTGGTTGTTGTACCTCTTCAATTGAGTTTTCCTATTAATTGTGTGACATATTTGGAATTCTCATGTTTGGCACTCAAACGACTTTTTCCCTCTTATGTTCTTACCACTCTTGCCTTTTTTCACTCATTGTGTTTTTTTTTTTACTCTTAATTAGGCTCAAGAATAATTAGACAAATTAATGAGAATGAATAAATCACAATACTAAATAAGCAATTCTCAAGAAGTTGGTGCAAGAAAGAAAACAAGAATGAATCACACAATTTTTGTGGCATCAGTAACATCCAAAAATAATAATTTCATCACAGATTTTTGCACACAAGCATGAGGTTTTGGCCAAAAGGGGTTTATGACATGAGAAACAAGATTGAAACAAACAAAAAAAAAATTAAGGAGGGGTCTAGGTCTCTTTTTTTTTTATCCTCTTATTTTTTTTCTTTTTTTCTTTTCTTTTCTTTCTTTTGATGTTGCAGAAACAAGTAATAAAGAAACAAAAGAATCAAATTTAGACACTAAGGAAATAGAAATTTAACTAAACTCAAACTCTAATGGAAATTTGACTAAACTTAAACTCTAACATAATTTTGACTTAACTCAAACTTTAACATACAGATTTAGTGCATAAATAAGGAAATCTTTCTTCTTTTTTGATTGCACGAAAATGAATTCAAGGAGCAACTAAAATAAGAAAAAGAAAGAAGTCAAGAACAAAGAAAGGAAAAAATTTGGCCAATTAGGGATTTTGGCCGACTTGAAAACCTAAACCTAAACACACGATGTTGACAAAGAAACAACAAAGGATAGGCAAACCTAATTAACCTAGGCTCTGATATAAAAATGATATGAACCTTGCCAACAGTGTGACAAAACCCAACACTAACGTGAATTTCAAATCCCAAACTCTACAAGAATGATGAGTCTTGACCCGTTATCTTACAAGATAAGAACCAATAACTACAGATGTTCGAAGACGCCACACCAAGAATTCCCAAGAACTACTCAAGAATAATTGGAAATAAGTCTAGTTGTATAAACACCACAAGGATTAACTTCATAAGTTTAAGAGTCTTTCAAGAATGAAAAAGAAAGCAATAGCCTCTTAATATTATTATTCCAATCTAATTATCTAAAAAAAAATTCAAGGCTTAATCCTATTTATAGAAGTTGAGTTCTAATCCTAACATAAGGTAAACTAATCCTATTTTGGCATATAGCAAACTCCTTTTAAAATAAAAAAACTAATTCAAAATTCCTCTTAAAATAAAACACAACTAATTTAGAAATTAACAAAGTCCTCTAGATTAGTCTCCTAAGACAAATCGAACTTAAGGAAGTTTCCCAAAGATGTTGAAATTGACATAAAACGTGTAATCCTCAATTGGAATCTTCTAGAACCTTAATCATAGTAACTAGGTTCCCTTAATCTAAGTTGGACTTATGCCGAACCTTCATGTGTTTGCCATCTCACCAACTTGTTAAATCAGCCTTTTTAATGTGTCTTTAAATCTCTTAGCTCTAAGTCTTGTTATTGGCCCACTTGGCAAGCTTAATGGATCACGTCAATGCTACCCTTGAGTCCTTCCAAGCCCACGTGTGAATTCCTCCTCTTGCATGCTTTATTGAGCAGCTTTATGTGCATCACTTTCACTCGACCATTTGCTAATACCATGGCTGACGCTTATTTCTACAAGTTGTTGTCTTCTTCCTTGATTATCTTGGAAGATTACTCTTACAAGGAATTGAGGTTGGCCAAGAAGATCTTTGATGTTGTAAAGAGTAATGTTTTTGGCTTGATTTCTTCCCATAAAGCAAAGCAGGTTGAGTTGCTCTTGTTTGCTTAGATCGAACAAGATTTTACTTCCTTCACTAAGTTAGGCCAGTAAAAAAATCATTAAAGGTAAAGAATTTAAGAAGGTAAAGGCGTCGACCTTTTTTGATTTGGTCATATAGCAGACACATCTCACGAATCTTAATAAACAACTTGAGGAAGTTTGTAGCTGAGTGATTGAGCTAGCCAAGTTCAACTAGATAACCTTAAAACTACAAGAATATTTCTTTAAAGAGGAAGCCAAAGATTTTGCAATTAAGACAAACGAGATGCGTTAGAAGCATAAGTCGATAGTAAAGTAGAAAGCTCAATTTTTAGTCAAACAAGAAACACTTGTAGAGTAGTGGATGGCTTTGAAAAATATCATGTAGTTGGATACTCATATTGCCTTTTCTTTGTTAATCTTCATGTTTAATTTGGAAACTTTTGGTAGTACCTTCTTAATTCAATATTTTTAAGGCGTGAATGGTTTTAAGTGCCATTTATGGTTAGTCATTTTGCATCACTTACATAGGCAATCTTATATGTATTCCCTTTTAGCACTTGTACTGCCATAAATGGTCATTCCCAAAGTGGTGACCATTTTCCATATGTCTCGCCTCTCGTGTTAACGGATAATACTATTTTCCATACGAAGTCCCCTGCATTGAAAGACTTGGCTTGAACCTTCTGATCATAATAACTTTCCACTCTTTGCTTTTGAACTAACAGATGGTCCAACACCATCAATATTTCATTATCTAGCTCATTTAATTCATCGAGCCTCATATTCTCCAATACTTATGTTGGCAAATATTTATGCTTCCATCAACAATAAAAGTTAATTGACACTTCTACCAAGATGATTGCACCATGACCATACACTAACTTATACGGTGTTACGCTAGTAACTGCCTTTAGGTCATTTCTATCGACCCACATAATTTGTTTTAATACTTTATGCCAGTCCTTTGGACTCTGCCTAACTTGTCTTTTAATAAGGTTAATCACAACTTTATTGGTGGCCTCTACTTGTCTATTAACCTAGGCATTATAAGGTGTTGATGTCAACATGTTGAATATGCATGAATGGGCATATCCTTGGACCTAGGAACCAATAAACATTGTTCCTTGGTTGGTTGTAATGGTCTCAAGCAAACTAAACCTGTGTATAATGTGCTCTTCTATAAAATTAATTACCACCCTTTAAGTCATTGTCTTCAAGGCTATAGCTTTAACCAAGTTTGTGAAGTAGTCGACAACAACTAATATAAAGCAATGTCCCTTTAGTGACGGTGGATGAATTTATTCTATGATACCCACGGCTCATCCCCTTAACGACCATGGTTTAATTATAGAATATAGATTGTCGACTGGCATCCTTTTCAACTGGCCATGTGTTTAACATTTGTTACATCATTTAGTGTACTCTTTGTAGTTGTTTAACATAGTTGAACAGTAGAATATATGTTGATACAAGATCAACTTCATTTTTATACCAATTTGGTGTGGCCCACAAAGTCCATCATGTACCTCGCTTAGAGCTATCTTGGCTTCTTTTATGTATTAGAAATAGTAGAAAATTCCCAGTCGAAACTCCAAATGTACACTTCATGGCATTCGTTTTCAACCCATGATGGCTCATCCTCTCGAAACTCCTTCTTAAGTTAGCTAAATGTTGTTCATGCTATTCTGATTTAACATTATTGGATTTAGTGATTTACCCCTAGGTGTTTATGGTATAAGCATATGTTTAAAAAAATTTTAAAAACATTACAAACGTGTAAAACTGGAGGAAACAAAACACCAAAGCAAAATACATCATGACTAGGTAGTCACATACCTCTTGTAGTAACTTTAATCTTTACAATTTGCTTCTCGGCCAAGCACACTTACTGCCTATTCTTTGGGAAGTACCAATCCATGAAACCTATAGTGAATAGGTTTAGGGATCAGAATAGAACAAAAGATGCAAAGAAAAATAATTGATAGCTTTCAAAACTAAACTAGAAAGCCTTCCCTTTTGTTCCTTAGTATGGCATGTAGATAAGCACTAAAGTGACTCAAACAATTCCCTCTCAAACTCTTGGGTCCCACAAGGCAAGGAGAACTCTCGGCCACTCAAGAATAAAAGCAAGAAATTTGTGCCTCTCTCTCTTTTCTCAAGCTCTCGGCCACAAGGGTCTTTCTCCACTCTCAATGTGTTTTTTTGCGGCTCCTTTCTATTCTTTAATGTAGGCTGCTAGCCCTTGTTGGGTGAAGAGAAGTTTAAGCTATATTTATAATAGTATAACCCTAGGCCACTTAAGTACTAAGGAAATAGTAGATAATCAAATTATCTAATTAATTTATCAATTAATAATTGTTTTATTTAATTGATAAAGTCTTATTTTATTTGACACAAATAAGGCATGTGGGGTTTTCAAATTAGTCATGTTTGAATATAAATTCTAAGAAAATATTTTTTATTAAATTCCCTTTAACTTAATTAGTCTCCTAGTGAAAGTAGGTTTCCTTGAAAATTAAAATTCTTTTGATTTTCAACCTTTATTCACTTTAGTTAATTAGGATAATTAGGATAGAATATATTTGAACATTTCAAATACCCATTCTCCTCCCTTGGTTGTACTCCTCTCCATTACATGGAAAGGAGGTTGTTTCATAAATTTGAATAATTCAAACTTTATAACAATATTAGGATAAATAAAAAATTAAATTAATTTTATCCTAATAAAATAGTATAGCAAAAATTCATAATTAAATGGAGATATAATTTTATTTTAATCAACTTATTTAAATTAATTAATTTGAACATTTTAAATATTAATTTAAAGTAGTCTAATAAAAATAATTACTTAAGATAAATATTGTTTATATTGAGACAACTCTTATCTTAATTAAAACAATCTTTGTCTTAAAATTATATTGAATAATTAAAATAACACTTGTTTAATTTAGACAACGAATGTAAGAATTATGTTTGTCTCTTTAGTGACAAAAATATTTCTCACATTTTCAAGCATCCTTAGGACAACATTTGTCCTAAAATTTGTTTGTCCAAAATTGAGACAACTTTTGTCTTTTTTAAGACATACAAAAAATGTACTAAGACAATATTTTTCTTAAAATAATTCTTTTGTCTAAATTAAAACATAGCTAAAATACTATCGGTTAATTTCATCATAAATTTATTCCAACTTAATATGGATTGAATTCTCCAAAGTTAGGTGTGGAATCTGTTCAGACATAGGAATTTCAAGCTTCAATAAACTTGAGATTATTTCAATCTTATTAAAACAATCTAATTTTAGTAATCATGAAGTTATTTCACCAAAGACTCATGATTCCACTCTTGAAAATTCCTAAAATTACAAGAAGTCAATGTTGATCATTGATTTGTCCAATTGGCAAACTTTGTGTTTATGAATCCTTGTAGCCATCTATTGACATAAGGTAAAATTATTGTCTTACCCCTTATGTCAATTTTGTCCTTTGGTCTCATAATTCATCCGATAAGCGATAAGATAATATTTTAAAACTTTTATAAAATTATCTAGAAATGATGAGTAGCTAATTCATCCTTTCATTGGGCCCATATATGTCACTTGTCTTCCTAAAATCACCAAAAGTTATGTAATGTTACGAACTCTATTTTCTGGATTTATTTTCTTGGATGTTCATTCCCACTATGATCCCAACATACTGAATCTTGACCAATGTCACACAATGATTGTGCCCATAGTATATCAAATATCACAATGGTCATAAACACGAGTCCATAATCCATCAGGATTTTGGTTATGTCATTAGCAGATGCAATATGTGTGAGTTCAAGTTCAAAGTAATGGTATTAACTTGAACTTGATATCTCACTTAATTTCAACTCATTTAATAGTGTTATTACTTGACGTATACTACTTCAATGATTTACGATTCATCGTCCCCTTAGGAAAAAATCAAAAAAATCTCATTATTTATTAATAGATATATATTTTTTCATAAACCTTATGCACATGTATCTGGGTTTATTAGAACTTAGGAACTTTAATAGTTAGAAAATAAAGCTTACATAAATAAACTCTTTATTTATTAATATCAAAATGTATTTACATCAAATTTAGGAATATACCTTGCTTTCCAAGGCAACATATTCCCAACAATATTCATATCATCTATGTAAACTTCCATGAATTAGTCGATCATATCATGTTAGATCAAATTCATAGCCCTTTGATAAGTGGCTCTCGCATTATTTAGTTCAAATGGCATAACAACCCGCTCGAAGGTCCATATTGCACCAAGTCATTTGAATGTTGTCTTTAAAACATCTTCGTTTACAAAAAAAATATTATTATAACCTGATTGGCCATCGATTATGCTCAAAATGAGTTGGCATGATGTAGAGTCGACCAACATGTCTGTTATCGACATAGGGTATTGGTTTTGTGGGTTGTCGAATTAAGATTCATGAAGTCAATGTATATCCTCATTTTGCCATTCTTATTCATAACAATGACAATGTTAGATATCCATTATGCATACCTTATCGTTATGATGAACTTAGCTTTAAAAAGCTTTTCTATTTCTTCCTTGATCTTCACCATTATGCAAGAGCAAACCTCCAGAGAGGTTATAGACATGGTCGACACACTTCTTTTATTGGTAATTCATGTTGTACTAAGTCCACGCTTAATATGGTCATCTTCCCATAATCCCAAGCGAAGCAATCTTTGAACTCTTTGAGGAGCTTTGTTAAGGCTAACTTATTAGAGGGTTCTAATAATGCACTAACAGATGTCAGTATCTTATCTTGTTCATCCCTTAAGTTGATTTCTTTTAATTGGTTTGGAACCTCTAGTTTTTTATTTGAGTCCTGAATTAGTGACTCCTTAAAACTTCTTGGGCTATCATCAATAATGAAATCAAGGAGGTGGCTTGCCCCTATCCTGGTGATCGAACATATAAGCTAACAACTTTCCCAAGTGAGGTTCAAATTCCATCAAGTTCTTATTATTGGCCGACATTCGATTTGGCCATCTAGGGCCATGTAAAAGGCCTTCTTCAATCATCGTTTAGAACCCTATAACATTAGAGTCAACCCTTGTTAACTCTATCAACCCAACATTTGGGTTGTATATCCAAAATTCAACCTAAAATTATTGCACATAAAATATGATGTCGTCAACATCTTTTATTCCACTTCATCCTTATTATTCCATAATATAAGCTTCTGATGTGTTATCAACAAGATGGCTCTTGTACCATGAACAATCCTTTTCCAAAAGCATGTTATAACTAGCTTTACATGATACTAGGACGAAAAAAGTTAGCATGCATATGCTACCTACCTACACATTCAAAATGATAACCCATTTTGAAAGGAATGATCAACCATTGAAATCAAATATCACCATGCTAGTGAGCATTATATCTTTTATATTCCAAACCATGCTAGTAAGTCTTTGGGTATGAAATTTACTACTACTCTGTTAACGAGTACTCTATTTACACACCTACTCTCCACTTTGTCCTTGATGTGAATATTTTTCAAATGTTTCCTTATTGCTTTAGTCGGTTTCCCAAATAATGCAAGATTGACCATATGAGAAGCTGTTTGCTGAGTAAAGCTTTCCACGTTCTTAATTTCCTCATCTATTCCATATATAATTTCTTCTAGCAACTCAATCCTTTCCTTTTTTTTCAAAGTCGGCAAGTAATACTGAACCCATGTTCACTCTCCTTTGGCAATTCAAATATATATGAGTAACTGCATTTTTTCATACAAAATAAGTACAAACCTTGTAATCTCCCAAAGTTCCTACTCCTTCTTGTGTTTTGACCTCTTGTTTGGCCCTTCATTCTTTGGTAACTTTGGCACATGTAAGCTAATGCGCTAAATTTGTATATATTATTCTTTATTAATTTCTCCTTTTTTTATGTTTGTTAATGTGTATTTACTGGTAATTAAGGGCCTAATCATGCTTATTAACGTTTTTTAGCTATTTATGGGCTTAAGTGAAAGTTTGGGCCAACTTCTTAAAATTTGAGTTGAAAGGCCTATAGGACCTTGCTGTAGTATGTTGGGCATATTTTGGATACCGACCTTGGATTGCATTGATTCAAGTAACCTTGGAAATCTAAGAGAAAGGGCTAAAATCTTGTCGTCTAAGTAAAAGCCCAATTTGTACACTTAAGGGGTTAAACCTATTATGCAATTTTACATGTACAAACTCAAGGTTTTGCTTAAACATCTTTGTTACTTAGCCCTTAAGTCAAGGAATAAACTCTATCTTTTATAACTTATTTCCTTAGTATTAGGGAGGACCTCCAACTATAAATAAGTGGCTTTAGGCTGCCCTTTATATCATACGCTCTTGGGAGCATGAAGGCATAGGGGTTGCACAAGGAGCTCGGGAGGATTCTTATGAGTTCTTATGTTCTTTCAATTTCTTTTTTCTTTTATTCCAAGAATGTTTTAAGTTCATTTTTCTTGGGCCAAGATGGAACCCTGTTTAGGATTATTGTTTTCTTTAATTAATCCAAGTATGTTTATTTAATTCTTTAATTTTGTGCTTAAATTTTTCCTTAATGCTTTTATTTATCTGGGCAATAATTAGATGATAGGTTGACAAAAAAGAAAATGGGAGGTAATTTTATGTGCTTTTCATCATGAATTAAGAACCCTAAATTGAATGCATGTCAGGAGGTTGCTACAAGATTTATATAGATCTTAAAACAATTTCATAGAACAAAGTAATGTATTCCTAATTGATTAAATCTATACTTGGGAAACATAGATTGCTAATTAAGGATAGTTTTAATATTGCATCAAAGAGGGGTATTAAATATATTAGGAAGTTGGATCTTACAATCAAAATTAAATGAAAGTTATGAATTGATTCAAAAAACAAGATGATTAACTTAGGATAAATCTCAAGCCCTAGATATCCATTCTTGTATTAAAGCCATAGTACATTGTTTTAACATTTTTTTTCCTTACTACTTGCATTCTATTTAATTCTTCTTAACATAATTGATTTTCTAAATAAAGAGGGAAGAATCGTAGCTTCAAATATTCATTGACTATGACTTCTCCATATTCGACAGTAAAGCAAGCAACATGCTCGACTGTCGATTGGCTATCTTCTTTTGAGCATGTTGCGAAATCAAGGATTTTATATCCTCTGGGGAGCTCAATTTGATCAACCCACTCTAGGTATGTGATGGGAGAAAAAAAATTAATATTTAAAATGTGTATGTTAACTGGCATTTGTAAATTATAAAGCTTAAGAGTGATATTTTTCTATAATATTAATAATGTTATGTCCTAATTATGGGCACGTGACTGGTGTAAGAATGCTACCATTTGGCTAGCATCCTACAAGCCTATACATGCAATGCAATATGAGAACATAATTGAACTAATTCAACATGCATACATGTAAACCAAGTAGGGGAAATTGACAAAAGTTTTAGCAGAGTTTCCCCTAAATTTTAAACATTTCCAAATTACAAGCAGACTATCAACAAGGTGAACAGGCCCACCTCAACATGTACAATAGGCCTCCATGGCCAACACAGACAATTACACAGTATGCCTATACATTTCAATACTATAACAAAAGAAATATGCAAATCTTAATCCAACTGTGCAAGAATGTCAATTGTTGCTCAATTTATCATCCAGAAAAACTTGAGCATTTAATTTTGGGAATCCTACGGCTTTATCTAAAAAAAAAAAAGAATACAGTGGTGAGTCATATAGACTTAGTGAGTAGGAAATACATAATTTGGAATAAATGAAATTCCTTAAGAAAAAATATAAGTTAATGAATTTATGTGAGGTGGCGTTACAAATAATTTCATGAATGTTAAATTTTACTAATTGTGCTATTCTTGTACTTGAAGAAACAAATAGAGAAAGGCTCAAAAACTTGCCCAACAGTTTTTTTTTTCCCCTTAAATATTCTATCTTGAAGAATGCTGACCAGGTTCGGATTTTTTTGGATAACATTTTACTTTGAAATTGGATTTGGATGATTTAACATGATTTAGAAGGAAGATTACAAGATACACAATTTCATGTTTCACGGTCAAAGTTAAATTCACATGTTTTGGAGGTCGAAACCGAGACTATATAAGGAAACTTTTTCCTTGACATGCTTCAGTATTTTTGGCATAAAATTCGCTCTATAAATCTAATTAACGTTATGCTTGATGCTATTGACAGATACAAGAAAGAGCTACAATTCATCTGTTTACCACATTTCCCAAATGAACCATTTTAAAGGATTACATTGCGTGGCAAGAAATTGATGGGGGAAAGACTATCTGCCTCAAATCATGACTACTTCCTATTTTTATCTTGAATCTAGATTGAATAATTGTCTAGATACATGGCAGTCTATGTTGGATCTAGCTTCAAGCTTGTAAACAGGCAAAAACAAAATACATAGGTAAAGAACTCATGGCTCAAAAGATAAGTAAAATAGATAAGAGTTTTATATACCTCTTATAGTCACTTTAACCTTATAATATACTTCCCAACCAAGCGCACTGACCCCATATTATTTGGAAAGTACCAATCCATGAAACCTACGATGAATAGACTTAGTGATTGGAATAAAAAAAAAAAGGTGAAAGAAACATAATTGATAGCTTTCAAAATTAAATTAAAAAGCCTTCCCCTTTGTTCCTCTAAGTATGGCGTGAAGAACTCTATAGTGGCTTACTTTTTCTCTTGTGTTTTTCTCTCAAAACCTTATGGCTCTCTTAAGGTATTTTTCTTCTCAATGTGACGGCCACAAGAGTTCTTTCCTCTCTCAATATGCTTAGATGGCTAGAGAAGGGAAAAGGTTTAATTATATATATCATCACTTAACTCTAGGTCGTATAAGAGTAGTCAAGAAATCAATTCTTAACAATTAGGGATCCACACTCCTACTAAGGGGAAAGTAGATAGTCATATTATATAACATTATAACAATTAATAATCATATTATTAATTTTAATAATAACATATTTTATTTAATAATTAAATAAAACATGTGTGGCTTTCTAATTAGCCATGTTGGAATTAAAACCCAAATAAATTAATTTCATTTAATTAAATCCCTTTGACTTAGTTAGTTTCCTAGTGAATGTAGGTTACATAAAAAATTAAAACTCTTTTAATTTCGAGCCTTTATCCACTTAGATAATTGAGATAATTAAAAGGGAATATATTTAACCATGTCAAAGACCAATTCTCCTCATTTGGCCATACACCTCTCCACCATATGTGGGGGAGGTTGTTTCACAAGTTTGAACAATTCAAACTTCACAACGACATTAGGATAAACAATTAATTAAATTAATTTTATCCTACTAAATTCTATCGCCCGAAATTCCTAATTAAATGGGGACTTAATTTTATTTTCTTCAACTTCTTTAAATTAAATAATTTTAACAATTCAAATATTAATTTAAAGTAGTTAGAAAAATAATTATTAAGATAAAGGTTGTCCAAATTTAGACAATACTTGTCTTAAATAAGATAAACTTGTTTTAAAAATTCTATTTCTAAATAAACAACTCTTGTTTAGTTTAGACAATTAACATAAGAATTATTTTTGTCTCTTTAGTGACAAAATGTTTCTTACATCTTCAACCATGCTTAGGACAATATTTATCCTAAAATAATTCTTTGTCTAAATTAAGACAACTATATTCTTAATTAAGATAATAACTAAAATTTTATCAATAAACTTCATCTTAAACTTATTCCAACCCAATGTGAATTCAATTCTCCAAAACTAGGTGGGGAATCTGTTTAGACATTGGAATTTCAAGCTCCAATAAACTTGAAATTATTTCAATCTAATCAAGATAATTCAAGTTTATTAATCATGAAGTCACTTCACCAAAGACTCATGATTACCCTCTTGATAATTCCTAAAATTACGAGAAGTCAATGTTGAACATTGATTTGTCTAATTTGTAAATCTAGTGTTTGTGAACCTTCGTAGCCATCCATTGACACAAGGTAAAATTATCATTTTATCCTTGATGTCAATTTTATCTCCTGGTCTCAAGTTTCATCCAATAAGTGACCAAATAATCATTTAGAACTTTTCTAAAATTATCATGAAATTATGAGTAGTTAATTCATCATTTTACTGGGCCTAGATATGTCACTTGTCTTCCTGAAATCACCATAAATGATCTAATGCCACGAACTCCATCTCTTGGATTTATGTTCCCAGATGTTCACTTCCACTGTGATCCTAACATATAGAGTCTTAACCAATGTTACACATTGGTCATACCCATAGTATATGAAATATCAAAATGATCATGAACACGAGTCCACAATCAATCAGGATTTCGGTTCTACCACTAGCATATGAAATGTGTGAGTTCAAGTTTAAAGTAACGGTATTAACTTGAACTTGATACCTGAAGTTTACTACTTCAATTATTTGAAATTTATCATTTCCTTATAGAAGAATCTCATTCTTTCTATAGAGGTAATCCAAACACTACAATCTTAACTAAATTGAGTGATCAGTTATATTCAGTAACTGTGAATAATGTTTTAGATTCATCCAAAGATACATATCTTCTTTTGCATAATTCTTATGCAAATATATCTTGGTTTATTAGAATCTAGAAACCTTATTAGCTAGAAAACAAAACTTACATAAATAAACTCTTTATTTATTAATATTGAAAATGTATTTACATCAAATTGAGGAATACAATTTGCTTTTTAGGACAACCTATTCCTAACAATCTCTCACTTGCCTTAAAGCAAGTATGACATATCCCTAATCCCTAATCTTTCTAGGTGACCCTCGAAGCTCTTCTGTGAAAGAGTCTTTGTGAATGGATTAGCCAAGTTCTTTTCAGTTGTAATCTTGGTGAGGACCACTTCTCCTCGTTGTACTATCTCCCATATGAGATGATACTTTCTCTTAATGTGTTTTGATGCCCTATGATTCCATGATTCTTTTGAGTTTATCACTACTCCATTATTATCACAATAGTGAGTTATGGCTTTATCAACGTTTGGAACCAACTCAAGGTCCTTAAGGAACTTACGCAACCAAATAGTTTCCTTTGCAATTTCACAAGCTGCAACATATTTCAGTTCCATGGTTAAGTCAGCAATACAAGATTTCTTTACACTCCTCCAAACAACTGCTATACCACCCAAAGTGAAAACGGAGCCTGATGTTGATTTTCTATAATCAATGTCAGATTGGAAATCTGAGTCAATGTACCTAATCGAAATTAGGTCACTACCAAAATACACTAGCATGTAGTTCTTTGTCCTACAAAGATACTTAAATATACACTTGATCACAGTCCAATGTTCCATGCCAGGGTTTGACTGAAACCTACTAACCAAACTAACTGCATAGCATATGTCTGATCTGGTATAAAGCATAGCATTTATGAGACTTCCTATTGCTGATGCATAAGGAATCCAAAGCCTTGTCATTAAGTGAATCTCAAAGCCTTGTCATTCTCATATTGATTTTGTCATAATTGTTATCTTTAATTATTGCTCTTTTCTTTATTTTTAAATTCATCTTTTTGATATATTATTTTTATTGTGATAACCTTTTTTGTGGTTTATTTTGTTTATTTGTGGGATCAACACCTAAAGCTATGCTATAATAGCTACTTAGCCGAACTTATTATTTTGAGCATGATCAAAATTTGGCACCATTGCTAGGGAGGCAAAAATCAACAACAAGGGTTCGAACTTTTTTTTACTTTCTTTTTTCTTTCCTTAAAAAAAATATTTTCTTTCTATCCTGTACTTACCAGTTTCTTTTCGTTTCCTTTTTTGTGTAAAAGAATTTTAGTTTCCCTTCCTTTTCCTTTTAGGTTTATTTTTCATTTTCAAAAAGAAAGACAGAGATAGAGTGTGTGTGTGTGCGCTAGGGTGTATAAACTGACATAAGGATGAACAAGGTAGATTTGTGAGGCAATTAGAACTGGAACTATGACCACATTTTGTAGCAAAAGTGAATTCACCATCTAGCTCATCTTTTGGTTTCAAAACAATTAGTCAACATGAGGACAACCTCGTTAGGACCTCTAAAGATTACCTTCACCTTACCTAAATAACTACTCCATTATGCATCATGTTTCCACCTAATACACCATAAATAGATTTTAAATCGGCATGATTCAACTTCTGCCCACTTTCCATGGCTTAGAGAGCAAAAATTGATATGTGCATATTAGGGAATTTGAGGAGGTAGTGGTTATCTTTCATAGTTAACCTAATGCCATAGACTCTATTAGGTTGAAATTTTTTCCTTTCTCCCTAAAAGACAAAGCAAAGAGTTGGCTATACTCTTTGAGATTGAGATCCATTGGTACATGGGCACAAATGACCTAAGCATTCTTTAATAAATACTTTCCATACCATAAGATCAATAAACTAAAGAGGCAAATCTCAACCTTCTCCCAAAAAGATAGTGAAACATTGTACTAAGCTTGGGAAAGGTTCAAAGAGTTGTTAAACCTGTGCTCACATCATGGGTACGAAAATTGGCGCCTAGTTAGCTACTTCTATAAGGGACTTACCATTAGAGAATGCCAATTTGTAGAAATGATGTGTAACAAAGAGTTCCTACATAGGGATCTAGATAAAGGCATAGACTATTTGAATGAGTTAGCTAAGAAAGCCTATACATGGACAGGACCAAGTGTAACTGATAGCACTAACTGGTCACAATCAACTAGAATCTACATCTCAAGGAAGAAGATAGCCTTAGAGCCTAACTAGAAGCTTTAACCAGGGAACTAAAGGCCTTCAAAATCAAAGATAGTAAAGTCACCCACACAGTTGCAAAGGTAGAGGATTAAGTTACATGTTTTGTCTATGGGGGAGTGGAATACCAAGCTCAAAATTTCCTAACCTATGGTGAGATTAGGAGGTTTTATTTAAAATAGTTCAATGCACTATGAATGTTTAGAAAACCTTTTTCACCCTACATAGAAACTTATAATCCTGGTTTAAGAAACCATCCCAATTTTAGTTGGAAGCCTAAATCCAACCAACCCATATTATCTAACAACAATTAGAAAATTGAGGCACTACCATAGAGACTTTAGCAAGTACCTTAATTTAATGCTGAACCAAACAAAAATCCTCTTGAGGAGATTCTTCAAACATTTATGGAGGCATAAGGTAAAACTAACCAAAAGTTTGAATATGTGCTTATGTAAGTAGTGGAAGATAAAGAAATTAAGAGTTAGATCACCAAATTGACGAGCATTCTTACTATACGAGCAAGGAAAATTTATTTCACAACCTTAATCTAACCCGAAGGGGTAACATGACACAAGCCTCAAGTACTAATTCACTAAATTTTAAAGAGGTCGATGCCATCACTACTCGAAGTTGTAAGATTCTGAATGGATTAACTCTACCAAGTATGCCAACTAAAATAAGCACTACCATCACTTTGAGTAATACTAAAGCTGTCTTTCCAAAGGAAGTAGAGAAAAAGATTCTGGTTTAGGTGCCTTTTCCCCAAGCTCTCAAATCTTAAGGGAAAATTCTAAAAAACCAAGGTGAGATCCTCGACCACCTAAAACAAGTAAAGATTAACCTACCTTTGTTACATGTGATTAAACAGGTACCAGCATACACCAAGGTGATCGAGCATATGTGGACCATAAAGAAGAAGTACCATGTGAAAAATACTGCATTCTTGATAAAGCAAATTGGTGTGGTGATAAAGCAGAAGACACCACCAAAGTACAAGGATCCTAAATGTCCTACAATTACTTATCACATTGGAACCCATAAGTTCGGCCAGGCTTTGTTGGACTTAAGAGCAAGTGTGAATCTCATGCCTTATTCAATCTAATTGCTCCTTAGACTTGGAGAGATCTAACCCATATCTATGTTACTGCAGCTAGCTGGCTGCTCTATACGAAAACCTATAGAGACTTAGAAGCTAGTGTGAATCTCATGCCTTCTACTATCTCGTTGGTCTTTTAGTCTTAAATATGCAATCTGTAGTTGACATGGAGTCAAAGATCCCGCTCATCCTAGGAAGACTTTTACTTGTTATAGCTAATGCCTTTATCAATTGTAGGAATTGTCTTATGAAGCTATCTTTTGAGAACATGACTCTAGAGGTGAGCATTTTTCATGTAGGAAAACAACCACAAGATGAGAATGTTTGTTATCAGACATACATGATAGACACACTCATTCTAGAGGAAATACATTCACATGATGATGCTGAATCTTTACAGTATCTCCTCCTTAATTATGATTTTGAACCATTATTTTTTCATGCTGATGCTTTTAATGTTTCTTGTGTTTCTAGTGATAAGTGAGATAATCAGTTAAGATTTTGGCAATCACACTTTGAGGAGTTGCCAAGTGAGAAAGAGGAGCTGAAACTTATCAAATACAAATAGTAGAAAAAAACAAGTACAAAATGTCTTTTGCAGTACCATTTGAGCATTACCAATGGAATGTAATGCCCTTTGGATTAAAAAATGCCCCCTTAGAATTTCATAATATCATAAATGATATTTAATCCATACACAAAATTTACCATATTTAGATGATGTTTTAGTACTTTCTAATTCAATAGAACAACATTTTAATCATCTAAATCAATTCTTCAACATTATCAAAGAAAATGGATTAGTCATTTCACCTAAGAAATTGAAATTATTTCAGACAAAAATTAAATTTTTAGGACTTGATATCTTCCAAGGAACAATAACCCCAATAAGTAGAATGATAAAATTTGTGAAAAAAATTCTTGACAAAATTAAAAACAAAAATCAATTACAAAGATTCTTATGATGTTTTAATTATGTGGCATATTTTATCCCTAATTTAAGGATAATATGTAACCATTATTCAGAAGATTAAAAAAGTAACCTTCAGCATGTGATCAACAAATGACACAAGTAGTACAAACTCTTAAATCAAAAGTAAAACATCTTCATTGTTTAAGTATTCCATATCTAACTACCTTAATGATAGAAATAAATGCATCAAAATAGGAATTCTTAAATAAGTCCTCCAAATTTTAGCAAAAGGGCAAGTGGGTCGTGTAAACTAAATACACAAAATTGTCTACAATATCATAGTACAAAAATAAGCAGTAACAAAGACATTACTAATCTCCAACCATAGCTAATAGATGAAACATGAGCTTCTTTACGAGTTCTTTTAAATTAGTGGCAATTCTCAATGATGGTAAGGGTGTTTGAATTGCATAATTAGGGACCTGTAAATGATGCTATTTATAGATGTCCTTCCATCAAGGACATTAACAACCATTTAACACAATAATAAAAATTGAATTATTGTTTAATGGCCACTAAATGGGTTGTTACCAACAATGCCATGAAAACTAATAAATAGCCATTTATTTGTGAATTTAAAATATTTAAGGACCATTAATAGGAAAATGAGTTATAATAGTTACAATTCTAACATTTCCCACTTGGTCCAAACATTTTACTTTGTAATATTCACAAATCACAACAAGCTAGTCTTAAACTCTTTATGCTTAAACAAAGAAATAAATTACATAAATCATGACGGTAAGTTCTCTATAAATAAGTATTACCTTTCATGTAACACAATGTAATTGTCATTCTTTGTAGAAACACTTAATATGGTATTTTAACTTTTATGAATAGGCCTTAAATGCTTATTCTAGGTCTCTACAACAAAATATTTGTCTCTCTCAAACACCAATGTATACAAGCAAAAGGAGAAGACAAATCTAAAATAAAAGTTTCACTACAAACCAAAAGTGGCATCTCAAATCAAATGGAAACTAATAAAATTGAAACAAGTCTTATTTGAGTTACATGATCCGTACACATCTTTGGTGGCATGCCTTTTGTTAAAGGATCCATAATCATTAGCTAAGTATGAATGTGTTCAATGAGCACTTCATTCTATTTAATGTGTTCTCTAATAGCTAAGTAATTGATATTGATATGTTTACTTTGACTTTTACACTTATTATTCTTAGTAAATAACACAGCAACTGAATTTTCATAGTATATCCTTAGTGGCTTAGAGATAAAATCAACTACTCAAAGCTCAGAGATGAAACTCTTCAACCATATATCATGTGATATCTCCTCAAAACAAGAAACAAACTCTACTTCCATAGTAGAAGTAGCAATCAAAGATTTCTTAACACTCATCCAAGATATAGCTCCTTTAGCCAATAAGAAGATATATCAAGACGTTAACTTACTAGAGTTAACACAACCAGCAAAGTCTAAATCTGAATACCCAATAACTTTCAAGTTATTTGTCCATCTATATGTAAGCATGAAATCCTTAGCTCCTTGAAGGTACCTCATGACCTTCTTTGAAGCTTTCTTGTGGTCCAAGCCTATATTACTTTGATATCTTCCTAACATTCCAACTGCAAATACAATGTCCTATCTAGTGTAGACCTTAACATACATTAGGCTTCCAACAATTGAAGTATAAGGAATGTTATAACTTGTTCCTTTTTAAAGTTACATTTTGGGACATTGATTCAAACTGAACCTATCACCCTTAACAATAGGTGCTACACTCGGTGAACAAGCATTCATCCAAAACCTCTCAAGAACCTTATTGATATAGGTTTCCTCAGACAAGCCAAAGATACCTTAAGACCTATCTCTATGAATCTTAATGCCAATAATATAAGGCGCTTCACCCATATCTTTCATATCAAAATATTGAGAGAGAAATTATTCACCTCATGTGACAACTTCAGATAATTGGTTGTAAGCAAAATATCATCCACATATAATACCAGAAAGATGATTTTGCTCCACTAATATTGTGATATATACATTGATTCATAGTTTTTTCTACAAAACCAAATGAATAGATAACATTATGAAAATTTGAATACCATGGAAGGGAAGCTTGCTATAGTTCTTATATGAACTTTTTGAGCTTGCAAACCAAATGATCACCATCACTTGAAATGAACCCTTCAGTTTTTTCATATAAATCTCTTCCTCTAAAACTCCATTGAGAAAGGTTTTTTTCACATCCATCTGTAGTAAATTTAAGTTAAAATGTATAATAAATGCCATGATGATACAGAAAGAATCTTTTCTAGAAATACGAGACATGTCTCCCTATAGTCAATTCCTTTCTTTTGTGTGAATTCTTTGGCAACGAGTCTAGCTTTATATCTCTTAATGGTATCTAATGAATCCTTTTTAGTTTTAAAGACCCATTTACAACCAAAGGCCTTCACCCCATTAGGTAAATCAAAAAACTCCCAGACTCAATTATTTGCCATAGAATCCTTCTCATCCTTTATGGCATCATATCATAACTTAGAGTTACTATTATCCATTGCTTTTGAAAACATTTTAGGGTCATTTTTGGCACCAATGTCCAAGTCTTATTTCTATAACTACACAACTTAATCAGTAGAAATTGTTGATTTCTTTATCGTAGTATATCTTCTTAATAGTTCATTGACATCTCTAATGGAGGTTGTTAATAAACAGGATCAACTAAAATATTATCACTAAGACATGGAGCTTTAACAACTGGTTGCTCAAGATCCACCACATTTTGATGGTAGTCATTAGTAGTAACCATTTAATAGCTAATTATGAGAGTTATGTCAGGAACATGATCTTTCCACAATTCAAATGTCTTTTTGGAAACCACCTTAGTTGTAATAGTTTAATATATAAGTTGTTGTTTTAAGAGTTTTTATCCATAAAGGAAGTTTATAGTTACTTAGCATACTCCTAACCATGTCCATTAGAGTCCTATTTCTTCTTTTTGTTGCACCATTTTGATTTGACGAGCCAAGCAAGGTGTATTGAGCTACAATACCTTACTCTTAAAGAAATTCAGTAAACAGACTAGGAACTTATCTAGTCCCGTGTACCTACCATAAAATTCACCACCTCTATTTGATCTCACAATTTTAATTTCCACATTGTTTCTTTACTTCTGTTTTATAAATTTTAAAAGCATCAAAAACCTCACTTTTATTTTGAAGCAAGTAGAGATACATGTATCATGAGTAATCATATATCAAGGTGATAAAATATTTCTAACCACTTGAGTTCATATCAGGGTAGCAAATATTATTTTGTAGATTCTCTAAAATTTCAAAACTCTTCCTAGCACATTTCTTAGTCTTGTTAGTCTACTTTCCCTTAATGCAGTGCAATAACCAATCCGTAAAATCAATAATTTCTAGAATTCCATCTTTTACTAAGCTTTTGATTCTCTCAATTGAGATATATCCCAACCTCTAGTGCCACAACATGGAAGATTTCTCATTCATAAAATAACATTTAATGCAAGTGCTATTATGTGAATCCATAAAGCTATATGGAACATTATCATCTAAGTGAATTTTGAGCAAACCATCATCCATAATACCATTTCCAATAACAATTGGGTATTTCAATGAATTAAAAATGTTCTATAAAAATTAAAGAAAAAACCCAAAGGCATACATGGTTTACTTCCACTACGAAATCCATTTCCTATATTTATGTTTTCAAATGTTCACTCCCACTACAATCCCAACATACAAGGTCTTGACTAATGTCACAATGGTTGTGCCCACAGTGTATCAAAGATCATAATGGTCATGAATACAAGTCCATAATCTATCAAGATTTTGATTCTGCCACTAGCAAATGCAATGTGTGTAAGTTCAAGTTCAAAGTACCAATATTAACTTGAATTTGACATCTCACTTTATTCCAATTCATTTAATAATGTCATTACCTGAAGTCTACTATTTCAATGATTTGAGATTAATCATTTCCTTAGAAAAGAATCTCATTCTCTCTATGGAGGTAATCTGAACACTACACTCTTAATTGAATAGAGTGACCGGCTCTATTCAGTCACTGTGAATATTATTTTAGATTCATCTAAAGATACATATCTCCTTTTACATAGTCCTTATGCAAATGTATCTTGGTTTATTAGAATCTAAGAACCATAATAGCTAGAAAGTAAAGCTTTTGTAAATTAACTCCTTATTTATTAGTAAAAAAAATGTACTTACATCAAATTGGGGAATAAAACTTGCTTTCTAGGGCTACTTATTCCCAACAGCATATCCTTCGACACCTTCACCAACAAAACCAGCCTAAAAATATACTAAAATAGGCAGTCCATACATAAAAAAAGACTTTCACACTCCTCTAGTAGCCATTGAACCTAAATTCAACTACCAAAATGCCTCTCCAAAAGACTAACCACAAAAATCTTCCCAACACCATAATGGTATTTTGTGCTAGAATTCGTAGAAAAATACCGCATTTTTTATGAATTCATATTAGTAGATATAGACTCAATAGCCTTGACCCATCATAATGACACAGTAAATTCACAAAAGATTTTATACTCCAAAATCAAAATTAATCAAATTTTAAGCCCATTTCAGTAGCATAAATGCTGGATCTAGTTGTTTGTCTAAAGTGTTTTCTATAAAAGTATGGGTTTTAAAATTCTTAAAACATTCAGGCTTGTAAATAGGCGGAAATAAAACACATAAGCAAATAACTTACAACTAGAAAGCAAAGTAAAATAGATAAGAATTTCACATACCTCTTATAGTCACTTTAACTTTGTAATATACTTCCAAACCAAGCGTACAACTGCCTATTCTTTGGGAAGCACCAATCCATGGAACCTACGATGAATTGGCTTAGTGATTGGAATAAACAAAATATGAAAGAAAATAAATAACTTTTATAGTAAATTAGAAAGCCTTCTTTTTTGTTCCTCTTAGAATGGCATAAAGAACTCTATAGTAGCATACCAAAGAATTTACTTTTTCTTTTTCTCAAATATTCACTTATATGGTCACAAGAGGGAGATGTTGCATATATATAATATGCTAACCTTATGTCATGTAAGAGCATTTAAGTGTAATTAAAAAATTCAATTCCTAACCATCAGGGATTCACATGCCTACTAATGAGGAATATTAGATAATCAAATTTCTAATGATTTATCAAGTAATAATCATATTATTAATTTTGATAATATTATATTTTATTTAATAATTAAATAAAACATATGTGGCTTTCTAATTGGTCATGCTTAAATTAAAAATTCAAATAAATGAATTTTACTTAATTAAATTCCTTTGACTTAGTTAGCTTCCTAGTGAATGTATGTTTTCTAAGAAATTAAAAGTCTTTTAATTTTCAACCTTTATTTACTTAGATAATTAGGATAATTAGGACAATTAGGAAGGAATAAATTTGACCATGTGAAAGACCAATTCTCCTCCTTTGATCGTACACCTCTTCATCATATGGGAAGAAGGTTGTTTCACAAGTTTGAACAATTTAAACTTTGCAACAATATTAGGATAAATAAATAATTAAATTAATTTTATCTTAATAAAATGCTATAGTCAAATTTTTTAATTAAATGGGGATTTAATTTTATTTTAATCAACTTCTTCAAATTAAATATTTGAACAATTTAAATATTAATTTAAAATAGTTAAAAAAAATAATGACTAAGATAAAGGTTGTCTAAATTAAGACAACACTTGTCTTAATTAAGACAAATATTTGTCTTAAAATTCTATTGTCTAATTAAAATAATACTTATTTAAATTAGACAACTAATGTTAGAATTATTTTTGTCTCTTTTGTGACAATAATGTTTCTTACATTTTCAAGCATGATCAGAATAATATTTGTCCGAAATTAACTTTGTCTAAATTAAGACAACTATTGTGTTAATAAAGACATTAGATGAAATGCTATCAATTAACTTGATTTTAAATCTATTCTAACTTAATGTGGATTGAATTATCCAAAGTTAGGTGGGGAATTCGGTTGGACATAGAAATTTTAAGCTCCAATAAATTTGGAATTATTTTAATATCATTAAGATAATCCAATTTTATTAATCATGAGCTATTTCACCAAAGACTTGTGATTGCACTCTTGATAATTCCTAAAATTACGAGAAGTCAATGTTGAACATTGATTTGTCCAATTTTGCAAACCTAATGTTTGTGAACCCTAATAACCATACATTGATACAAGGTAAAATTACTGGTTTACCCCTTATATCAAATTTTCCCCTAGTCTCATATTTCATTTAATAAGTGACCAGATAATCTTTTAAAACTTTTCTGAAATTATCTCGAAATGATGAGTAGCTAATTCATCATTTTACTGAGCCTAAATATGTCACTTGTCTTCCTGAAATTACTAGAAGTGATGTAATACTGCAAACTTTATTTCTTGGATTTATGTTCCCGGATGTTCACTTTTACTATGATCCCAACATACTGAGTCTTGACCAATGTTACTCAATAGTTATACCCATAGTATATCAAAGATAACAATGGTCATTGACACGAGTCCATAATCCATCAAGATTTCGGTTCTGCCATTAGAGGTGCAATGTGTGTGACTTCAAGTTCAAAGTAACGACATTAAATTTAACTTGATGTCTCATTTGATTCCATTTCATTTAATAGTGTCATTACTTGAAGTCTATTACTTCAATGATTTGAGATTCATCATTTCCTTATAAAAGAATCTCATTCTTTCTATGGAGATAATCCGGATACTACAATCTTAATTGAACAAAGTGACAGGCTTTATTTGATGACTGTAAATAATGTTTTAGATTCATTCAAAGATACATATATCCTTTTACATAACCCTTATGCAAATGTATTTAGTTTATTATAATCTAGGAACCTTAATAGTTAGAAAATAAAGCTTACATAAATAAACTCTTTATTTATTAATATTAAAATGTATTTACGTCAAATTGGAGAATACAACTTGCTTTCCATGATAACTTATTCCCAACAATAAATCCATATATACCTAGCAGGCCTTTTCCTACAAGTATAAACCATAGGCTTTTAACTATTTGGATTATCAAAAAGCATGGTACAACATCACGTTTTTAAGACCAGTAACTCATTCATGGTTTGTTTGGTTTAGAAAAGGTATAACAACATATCCATAATGGTTTCTAGATTGGTTCTATGTCTTTAGACCAACCTTAAACCTTCTTCGACAATATGCAATAGAATCATATTAATGATTCAAAAGCAAAGTTAAATGTGTAATAGGGACTAAACTTCTACATCTTGTTACAAACTTTGGGGTCACATGAATAGTAATTGGGATTATACAATTACCACAAAATTTCCCTCTCCAACCCTAGGTTGGGTAGCAAGAGAATATAGCATAAAGTGATGGTCCAAATTTAATCCATAGCTAATTAGTAAAGAAACAATGTTGAAATGGTGTCAAGAGCATCTATAACAGGTTAGCAAAAATATTTAACAAACCAATCAGTTTTTAGCACTAAAATCACAGATTATGTTAGATCTCTCGGCAAAAACAACAGAAGAAGAATTGTTCAAAAGCTGAAGGCCTTATCAGATAAAGGTCCATCAGATTCAACAACAGAAGATAAAGATGAAGCAACATTACAATTTACTCCACAAAATGACGATGATTGCTATGGCTAGATCTCAACAATTTAGAACAATTTGATTAGGTTTGGCACAACTTGACAAATGAAGTTATCGGCATAACAAAAGAATCATCAGCACAAAGCAACAAAAATCAAACACGAGGCACTTGCAGCAATAGAAAGCAAAAGAAAAGAATAATCATGTCAATAGACAAAAGGGTCCTATCACATCAAAAGATTCCCAGACTTCAATTACTTTGAAATCCATCCAAATTTCAGCATCTTTGAAATTCGATAAAGTAAGCATCAATACTTCTATAAATAGAAGGGGATATCAACACAAGGTAGAGCGAAAATAAGACTAAGAGCATGAAGACCAAGAACTTGTGAACTTTTTAAGTTGTTTTAAAGTATAGTTTGTATCAAGCATTTCTTTTGTATTAAGCATCTCTTTGTAAGTTTATATATATTGCATAAGTATAAATTTGGTGGCAGGTACTAGGTTTTGGTAGGTTTTGGTACTCATTTATTCTTTAGGACTCACCCCTCTTATTCTATGTCCTTTTGTGAAGGCATTATGTGAAGGTACTTTCTAACATGCTCCTAGGTATTGCTTAGAGCATGTTTTCAATTTTTAAAATTTAAAATTTTAGTTTTTAAATTTTTTTATAATTTTTATTTTAAGAAATAAGTTAAAAAAATTTGAAAAAGTAAAAAAAATTAAAATTTTTTTCATAACACATTAATTCAAAAATAATTCAAAAGCAAAATAAAAAAAAGTAAAAAAATATATTTTAATTCTTTTTTTATTTTTTTCAAAATTTTCAAAATTTTTTTAACTTATTTCTTAAAATAAAAATTAAAAGAAAAATTTAAAAACTAAAATTTAAAATTTAAAAAATTTAAAACGTACTCCTAAGTATCAAATACTCATGAGCATATTAAAAATTCCCTTATGTGAATTATCTACCATGCCTCTTATTCTAAGTCACTCATTTTGATGTATTGTATATAAAAAATGCTTGTTTCACAAAGTCTCACGAAAGCTTGCTTGTAAAAAAGTGAGTGATGTGACATATAAAAATGTAATATAATATGAGTGATTGACAACATAAGCATTTTGTAAGCCTTTGTGAGAGTAGCATAACTTTCTTTACATATCACATCCCTCATTATTTATTTACAACTTTTGTGAGATGAAAAATTATTTTATGTACGGTGTAACCAGGTCACACATTATATTTATATATTTTATTATTAATTTAAAAATAAAAAATAATTAATTTAATATGATTTAAATTACTTACTTTATATATATTTTTATATCATGAATAATTGTAAAATATAGGAGTGAAATTTTCAAATTTTACAAAAATTATATTTTCTCCTTACTTTTCAAGAGAGTGAGAATTAATGATTTTATTAATTAACAAAAATGTTAGAATATGTGAAAATATAATTAAGAGTAATATAAGAACTTATGAAAAAATTGGCATGTTAGTAAAGCCTACCCTAAACATGTTAATATAAATATTTTCTATATAATTTAAAAAATAAAAGTAAAATACTCTCCCTTCTACTTAAAGATGATTTAATTACACATTATTCCCCTTTATTTTGAAAACTTACACAACATTCCTATATAAATTAAAAACAAGTTACAACTAAACATAATTTTTTAACTAACGTTAATGTTTTCTGTTATCTTTTTTTTTTATAGTACCATTGCTTAAAAAATATTTTTTTGTGTTTTAAAAATATCATGACTTGAAAGTTTTTTCTTATTTTGTTTTTAAAATATCATTAGTTGAAATTTTTTTCTTTTTTATGTTTTAAAAATAACATTACTTGAAAATTTTCTTTTTAAGCATATCATGACTTAAATTTTTTTATTTTAAAAATATAATTACTTAAAACTTTATTTTTTCTGTTTTAAAAAAATTAATTAAAATTTTTTTAAAATTATATATATTTACTTGAAAAAGGTTTATTTTTTTTATTTAAGAATGTCATTACTTAAGAAAATGTTTTTTATTTTGTTTTTAAAATATCATTACTTGAAAAAAATTCCTTTTTTGTCTTTTAAAAATATTATTACTTAAAAAAATTCTTTTTTTTTGTTTAAAAAATATTATTACTTGAAACTATTCGTTGTCCGTCGTCTTCCTGAATGAGACTGTTAATTATTCATCATCTTAATGAGTGAGTAAGTGAGTATTTTAAGTAAGAATAATTCTGTCATTATAATTTATAATATTAGCTTTTTTAAAATAAGAATTTAAATAAAATATTTTTAGCAAAATTAAGTTAAATAGAATTATGTGTAAGTTTTTAAAATAAAAGAAAATATTGTAAAGAGTATTTTATTTAAAAAATAATTGTTAACAAAATTAATTATAATATAACGTTGAAATGAATTACAAAAACATTTTATTTGTGTTTAAATGAAAGTTAGTCTTAAATAAGATAATTTTTCTGGTGAGACTTTGTTCGTTTGTTATATTTTTCAGCTAGAAACCTTGAGTGTATTAATGGCTCCCCGTTGCTCTGGGTAGCAAAGCTTCACTTCTCCACTTGATCACTTGCCCGAGGGCTACTCCACTATTCACCAGGGACAGCGGCGCTGCTACACCAGTCTAAGTCACTCTTCTCTTGCATTCTGTCCTCGTTTTTTCTGTGAGTCTCTTCTCCAATCTCCCTCCTTCTGGCGCTCAGAAATAAAAATTGTGGTTATCTGTGAAATGACTAACTTGGAGAAATTTCTTCTTGCATTTGTACCCTTTTTTTTTATCTCTATACTGTTTTGCATTCTCAATTTTTATTGGTATTTGCTAACCTTCATGTTGGGCAAGTTCTTAAGCTTATGGCTTCTTTTGGGAGAATTTTACAATTTAGGAACTCCTGGCCAAGATATTTCCAATTTATATGTTAACAAATTCATTCTTCTTTTTTTTCACCCAATTTACTGATTATTTCTTAATATTTATAGCAATGATTTTGGATCCATGACTGTGTTGCTTTCTTATAGAGTTGAAAGAGCTACAAGGTTAGGTTTGGGACCGTTACAAGCTATGGATTTGTGTGGAATGGTGTTATACCACTTTCACAAAAGAGAAAGAAAGAGCTAGAAGAAAGATAACAGAGAGAAAAGAGATGAATTTTCTCTTTAATCTTCAAGACTATCGAATACACATGTAGAACTTGCATAAATTCCCCTTATAATCATCAGCTAAAAAATTCAACAACAACTTCTGTTACAACATAATTAGCATGCTGATGTCAGCATAACTAACAGTTTCATATTAGCATCTGAAACAAAATTCAAAAGTATAAATGAATTTAGCTAAATCTTGCTTCATTTTTTTCCACTAAAACTATCTCTTGATTCTCTGTAAGGTGGCCTCAATACCAGAATGACCCCTTTGTGGAGAAGAGTGTAACCATGGAAAAATTAACAATTTCAAGGGTTCATATGCTCCAATTACCAATTTACCTTTCCTCCTCAAACATGCCCCATCCCAACTGTAATGCAAGTGGGTCGGTGCATTTTTTTGTAAGTCCCTTAATAGCTCCTGTAGTTTAGCATCTTCTTACCTTCTTTGTTTGATAAATTCCCATAAGTTACTAGAGACAGCAGAGAGGGTTAATTGCAACAATTCCTCACTACCAACTCTAGATAAGGCATACACTACCTTGTTGTCTCTCCCCTTTTTGTACATTATTTCATAATCATATCCCAATAATTTGGTGAGCCACTATTGTTGAAAAGGCTAGAAATCTTCTGATCCAACAAGTATTACAAGTTCTGCTGATCTATTTTGATGATGAAATGCCTCCCTATAAGATACTACTACCATTTTTTAATAGCATGGACAATGGCCAAGAGTTCTTTTTCATATACTGACATCCCCATATGTTTTAATGATAGTACTTTGCTTAGGAAAACAATTGGGTGTCCTTCTTGCATCATATTAGCCCCAATACCCTGGTTGGATGCATCTGTTTCCCCAACAAAAAAATTATTAAAATTGGGAAAGCTAATACAAGATATGACACCATAGCTTGCTTTAGCGCATTAAAGGCATATGTAACTTGTTCACTCCACTTGAACCCATTTAGTCTAAGTAAATTGGTCAAGGGTCTGGCCAGCACTCCAGAATTTTTGTTGAACCTTTTGTAGTACCTTGTTAGACCCAAAAAAGCTCTGAGTTGCTTGTCCGTGAGTAGGCCACCTAGCCACGGCATCAATCTTTGCAGGGTTAGTAGCCATTCCTTTAGCAGAAATAAATTGTGCAAGATATTCTATTGCATGAGCACCAAAGGTGCATATGCTCCTCTTAGTAAAAAATAAAAAAGAATGCTTCCTCAAAGTTTCAAACACCACTCTTATATGTTGTACATGGTTGTCCAATGAAGGACTATATACTAAAGTATCATGAAAAAGACACCAAAAACTTTCTAAGGTATTACTGGTTAGAGGGTGCATTGGTCAACCCAAAGGGCTATGCAAAATTCATAATGGTCAGAATGTGATCTAAAAGCAGTTTTAACCTTTTAGGTACATCTCTAGGATGCATCCTAATTTGATGATATCCTACCCTAAGAGCATTCTTGTACTAGGTTGAATAACACCAGAGTTCAGCATCTCACCAATCATTATTTCAATTTCATATTTATGTTTTAGAGGGTACCTGCAGGGCCTTTTATTAATAGGGTTAGTGCCATCTTTGAGGATGATTTGATGGTCGTGCCCAGTTTTTAGGGGGTTAGTTGCTCTAGTTTTTCAAAAATATCCTTAAATTTTAGCATCATATATGCCAACACTATTGGCATATCCTAATTTTCATTCCCTTTCACTTGTATAGCAAAACATTCTTCCTCATCCCCCTGAATGCAAGTATGAGTTGTAAAATGCTGGGGTCCTTGCTTTATCAAAGATTGCTAGTGTTTGGGATCAATGATCATACAGGTATGATCCCAGATTACCACAATACAAACTAACAACTCAGCAACCAAAACCGATATCCCAAACTGAAGATAACGGATAAATATTGATAAAGATCGAGACAAAGTACACTTCATACCACAACCCAACCACAAAAAAGCAATGAACAGCTGAGTATTCTGATTCAGGAGGACTTTTGAGAGGTCCCTTGCACTCCACAATCAATATATCCTGATAACTCTTTTAGGTTCCACTCACCAGCCTAAAAGGACTAAGAGACATAAACAAAATGACAGACAACACCAACAAAAAATGACTAGGCCCATAAGCAAGACAAAATGACACAATAGCAAAACAATAAAACGACAACAGCAAGGATACCAAACAGAACAGACGACACTAGCAAGGTTTAGTGGCTTCCTTACTCTTGTTGCTTCCTGTGCTTGCAGTATATGAATTTTAGGGAAGGCTTATCAATAAGCTTAATAGATTTCCCTTTCACCATAAAATGCATAGCTAGGTTCACAAAATCCCATTACAACACCCATAATGATCTTAATTATTGTATGCCCAGTACTATATCACATCCTATCAAAGGTATGATATAGGCATCAATCATAGAAGATACCCCTTGCATGGTCTAGTTGAATTCCTTGCAAACCCCTTACCTATTCAGATGATTACCATCAGCTATAGCTACCTTGCTTAGGTGCATTGATTCAATAATACAACCCAATCTTTTTTCCTCATTCTCATCCAAGAAATCATCATACTTCCACTATACACTAGTATGCAAATTGGCCTTCTTCCAACAAATCCTTTCACTCTCATAATGGGGTAGGTTGCCATACTTCTGATGGCATGTAATGAGTTGTGAAGTGTACATTAAGCCATTCCTTTCTCTTGTACATCTTCCTATTTTTCTTCTTCATTTTCAGACTCCTCTTCCTCAGCTTCCCTCAAATGAGTACTTGCATATTCCCAATCATGTCCTGTTAAGTAGTTTTCATGATAGTATTAACATAGCTTCTTGCTCTTGTGTTCCTTCATCTCAGTAGGACTGAGAACCTTTTGAACTTTGAAATTGGGTCTATCGATTAACTTTTTTATATTTGAACTTCCACTCCTGCCAGTGTCACTAGTTTGTGCCAAACCTCCCTTCTCAGTTCTCACCTTGAAAATATAAAGTAACCATATTAGATTTCACACCTGAAACCCCTTTGCTTGCACTTTTGGTTACCCACTCACAGTTCTTCTATTGCAACCTTACTAATATGATAGCATCTAGCAAAGTGGTTGACTGAAATAGCCTTACACCACTTGTTATTTCTTCCTTCAATAACAAATTACAAAATAGTCCTCAGGCAGGTCCAACTTGCAAATCAGACAATCAAAAGCATCCTAATATTCTGTAACCTTCCCTACTTGCCTCAACTGGACTAATTCTCCCATTGGATCCTCATAAGTGGGTCCAACTCTTCCCCTTATTGCCTCTACTTACTTGTTCTATGGGATTGTAAGTCTTTCCCCTGAGACTTCCTGAAAGCTTGATGCCATCAAAAGGCTTTTTCATTTGATGTCGAACTAGCAATGATCACCTTGCATTCTTCTAGAGTTATATTGAGTTGAAAGAATGATTCACAGTTCACCAACCATCCAAGCACATCATCACAATTAAATTTTGGGTAATCCATTTTTGTATATCTTATAGGAATTACTCATTCCTATGAGTCTACAATGAATTACTCCTAGTAGGAGAATTATGATTCTGCAAGGTGTTCATTACCTCTTTAACGTACATTGACAACCTGTTGATGCGATCTCAAATGCTAGCTACTCATGAATTGGTATGAGAAATCATGGATTTTAGACAATCCTTAACTTCATGCAAGGCAACTTGAGCTTAGGTGGAATAGGAATTTAAGCTTGATACTATGTTAGACCACTTTCAGAAAAGAGAAAGTGAGAGCAAGAAGAGAGAGGAAAGAGATGAAATTTCTCATTAGTCTTCATGGCTTTCAAATACACATGCAAAACTTGCTTAAATTCCCCTTACACTATTCTGCTAACAAATTCAATAACAACTTCTGCTACAGCATAACTAATTTGCTAATGGCAGCAACCAATCCACCTCAGCACCACTTATATACTTGTCACGTAACTAACTGACTCCACCTCTATTTAATTGTTTTCCTTCCCAAATTCTACTTATAATAGATGGGAGTATGGTAAATTAAAAGTTTGAGTCTTGCCATTTATTTTGTCGGTGTTTGATATGATGTACGTTGAAGTTATATCGCATGGTTTGTAAGTTATTTTTATGGTTTCATCCAAAATCCTGATAACGTTACTAATGTTGACATGAAGGTGGCTTTGTCATGGTAAAGCAAAGGGGTTATCAATATATAATGTCAGAAGGAAGAAGGAAAAAGAAAAAGGACAAAGAAGTTTCTCTTTCTCGTCCTGCCTGTTCATGGGTGTTTTTCAGGTATTTTTATAATTTCTTAAAAGTAATATAACCTTTCCCATTATACTCTTGCCTTTTTCTGATTTCATTTCTTACATTTTAATGGTCAAATACTGTTTCAGTAAGGAGTTTATCAAAGAGTCATTGCTTCCCACCCTGAGTCCTTTGGCCTTAAAGTTGTGAGACCATTTATTTACTTTTAAAATTGCTAAAGTTGTGCTTTGTTTGTTGGCAAGACTCTATTTAAGACAATAATTTAATTGGCAGTTTTTCTTTCTTTAGGCAACAAAGGCTGCATCAGATGCTTGGAAGTCAATGAGCCCTGAAGAGAAGGAAAAATACACTGCACATGCACGTGAAGTGTGGGATGGCTACATGAGTACAAGTCTTGTCTGTGTCCCCAAGCCAAGAAAACAGGTAATAATTAGCACTTGGCAGTGGTTAATTGTTCATTCTTAGTTGATTAATCTTGAAGATTAATTAATGCAGACTAAGCTGATCACCAGATGCTCTCCAGGCCGCATGTGCAATTTGTTACATCGACTCACACCTGAACAAAAAGAGCATGGGATTTGGAAGCCTCATTGGCCTTAGATGTCGAACACTTTGTTGCAGTTTATGCCTTTGGCTATTGCAGAGGTTTAACACCACAAATTGCAGCTTGGAGATTTGTGATGAGTGTATTCCTTTAACTCCAAATTATATGGAGACAGTAATGGGATTATCAGCTAGTGGGAATGATGTGGTGAACTCAGGTCCAGATGACTTAATTTCTGGCTTACACAACAGTTACAATGCGACTAATCATGGAATTTCGGTGCGACTTTTAGAGAAGCGATTGGTAGGTCCAGAAGCGGTAGAGGATTTTAAGAGATCCTTTGTTCTTTATGCAATGGGCACTCTTTTGTCCCCCACAGCTAGGCTGTATGTTAAGAGATCCTTTCTTCTTTATAACTATGCAAACGCAAGCATACGCTATCGTGACAAGTAATATAGAATGAGTAAAATTATCATTCCCGCAAAGAACCTTTACTAATTCTGTTAACTACTAAATTTTATCTTTCTTAATCTTAATCAAACCAGTAGTGATAGCAGTTCAAATTGATTAACTAATTAAAAACAATTCTAGAGATCAATATCAAATAACTAGAGATGTAAGATAATGACTTTGCAAATGCTAGGACTACAAATTTCCCCCACACTTCACCACCTTAACCTTTCTCCCCAATATAGTTAGAAAATTACCTCAATTACCAGTCAGGTTCGTAACTAACCAATTATCTCTTCTGAGATTAAATGGAGTTACCCTTAATTAAATTCACCCTATATTCCTATGAACAATTCTAATCAAGTGGTTCATTAAATGCAAATCCCTATTTAACAACCATATGTGTTGCATAGATATATTCCTATCCTATACAATCTCACCGCTTCCACTAAATGATCACACATTCCCCTCTTTATGGCAAAACCTCAATTTCTTCTTTTCAGTAGATCTAGGGTTCCCTAAATTAACCTATGGCTAATAGATTACTTGCAATAAACATACAAGAGAGGAAGTAATTGAGAATCAATCAAAAATAGATCACTTGTGGGTTCAATTTACAATCCTAGATAAAAACTACTCCATCACTAGAGTTATACTCAACATATTCAGAAGAGGGAAATAATTCAGAATTAATAATAGCATAGATGATAAAGAGGAAAGAAGAAGAATGGAGCCGTTATTCCTATCTCTTTACTTCTCCAGCCACAAAATTCCTCTGTCAAAACGCGTCTCTCCCACCATTCTCCTATCTCCAGGGCAAAAGTCCCTTTGTTATTTCTTTTTTGGCCTATTTAAATGACTCAACCCTCTTGGCGTCGTGGCTCTAGGTTACAGCGTTGCGGCTCGGGTGTAGGAAATCAAATATCCTAAAATTTAGCCGTAGTGCCGTGGCTCTGGAATATGGGCACCGCGGCTTTGAGTTCTCTGACTTTGGGTGCCGTGGCGCGATATGATGGGGGCCGCGATGCCATGCTCTCTGACTTGACTTTCATGTTTTCCTCACATTTTTCTGATGCTGCAGCTTCATCCTTCTGCGCTGCAGCGCCGAGCTTTGTCACTTTAGACTTAGAATTTCTCTTTCTTTTCCTTGCATTACTTCCAATTCATCTATTTTGAAAACAATAAAGAAAACTCAATTAATCTGCTTCAAATGTAATAAAACACAGCTCATATATCTGCTTGGAGTGTTAATTATATTACTCACTTATGCAGTTATCACTTTCCTCCAATTTCTGACAAATATGGATCTGGTCCATCAGTATAACTAGAGTAAATTCTGGCTTGACAGGCTAGTCCGAGAGGTTTCACGCTTCCATCAAGGGAAGCAATGGGCTGTTGGTGGTTGTCTCCTATTTCTGCAGGCAAAATGTGTTCCTGGAAACCTCTATATTACTTGTTAATATAGCTATCATAAGTTTTTTCTAAACTTTTCTCTTTTTCAGCTGTTCTACTATGAGAGTATCTCTCTTGAGGAATCTTCTGCTTTAGCTTCAACACTTATTCCATGCCTGTTTTCTTGGGGAGAGGAGGAGATTACTGACAGAGAAAAACGAGAAAAATAACTTGGTGGCTATGGTTTTGGAGAGGTATATAATGAGCAATTTCTGTTACTCCAAGGATCCATATATTTATTTATTCAAAAAATAACTTGATGGAAAGATTTGTCTATTTTTTTGTATTTTGTTTAGAAAATATGCTATTTTCCCATTTTTGGTGCAATGGTCAAAGAAATATCCTTTTGCTTAATGGAAACATACCCTTTAAGGAGAGGAAACAACTTCCTTTTTAATCTCCATTTGTTTCATGAAAAGTAGTGTGGTTGTGAAAAAATATTTTCAGAGGAAAATGGTTTCTTAAAAGACATTTCAATTGAAAGTTCTTTTGATGGATTTTAAAAAAAATTAATTTTATTACAATTATCCAAAAAAAGATGTCATGTTACAATTTTCTAGTGTTTGATTTATTCTGGAAAATGACTTACCTTTGTCTTCTTTTTGAAGACTTGTTATCTATTGCATAGGAAAATATTTTCCATTGCTTGCTCCACCAAACATAGGAAAATAATATATTTTCTGCAACAAACAGCAACTTTGCAGAAAACATTTTCTACAAGTTCTTTTTTTTTATTCTAGTAGAGCCTAAAGGGAAGTCATTTTCTAGAACACATGAAACACTGGTATATAGTTAGTTAATGCATCATTTTCTCAAAACAGGTTTCCTACATTGCCTATTGGCGCATCTTTGTGGAGTTATAGGTGAGCGTTGAGTGTGCCCTTTGACCCTAGAGCAATTTCTCTTAATGAAGTTTGCAAGTTTTGGTAGGATCAAGGAAAATTGCAAAACTTGCAAACCTCATGAGAAATTGCTCCATGGTTGAAGGGCAAACCAATCCTCACCCATCACTCCAAAGTACTTATTCCCCCAAGACGCCGCAATAGGGATATGCAAGAATAGGTGTGATGCAGAACACAGGGAGAATAGAGAAAATGAGGGGGGAGAAAGAATAAGGGGCCGATTTTAGAGAGACAAAAGGGTGAGAACATAAATTTGTAACAATCTGACTAATAGTTTGTTGAAATTTCTTGGGTCTAATTCCTTCTAAAAAATCGGCTTTCAAGGGGGAGGATTTCCAAGGATTATATTAGGCTTAACCATTCCACCCAAGTAATGTGGGACTTCCAACACTCCCCTTCATGATCGGAGGGAGTGCACCCACGACAGTGGACCGACACCACCAATGTCTAGCGTAGCATCGAACCTTGGCTCTAATACCATGTCAATAAACCCATGGCTTAAATCCTCCTCACAAAACCGGCTTTTAAGGGGAATGATTGCCAAGGCTAGGCTTAACCACTCTACCCAGGCAATGTGGAACTTCCAATACTTCTCCTCACGACTAGAGAGAATACATCCACGATAGTGGACTGACACCACCAATGCCTGGCATAGTATTGAACCTTGGTTCTAATATCATGTTGAAATTGCTTAGGCCTACTCCTCCTAAAAAATCAGCTTTTAAGGGAGAGGATTGTCAAGGCTTATATACTAGGCTTAACCACTCTACCCAGGCAATGTGGGACTTCCAACATAGTTCAATAGTTTGATTAGCCCAAATACAAAGCAATGCTCAAATATATAATCTCATCTTATTAGATAACTATTAATCTAAACTATGATAAACCCAAATTATCAATTTATTTAAATTTCTTTATATCCCCAATTATAATTCATATAATAAATCCATAATTTACAGATTAATACTCATATCATCATTATCCATAATATATGCAATATTCTAATCCCATTCCTCATCAAGATGAGCTGCTGATTTTGAGGAATACATACACATAACATAGCACAAATATCAAGATATAAAATTGTCTTAGATCTCTAAATTTGCAAGATGTCATTTGTATTAATCCTATTGAGTATGGCTGTCCAAACAAACAAATTAACTTTAGAAGGAGCCTTGGACTTCTAAATAGGCTTATCTAGAAGAAAATTTTCCCTGTTAGCAGTGTGTGAGAAATTGAAAGAAAGATTTACAAGAGTATACTCCTGAAGAATCAAGGGACCAATGTTTTCTATCAGGGAAAGAGATATGAATGGAGACAAAGATAGTTAAATGAGATTGCAACTCCTAAACCTCTCCATCATTAAGATTTCCAAAGAAGTGGAAATTTCATGACACATTTGAACTCTGTAATGGACAAAAATTCTGGATAGGAGCATTATGCTAAGAATAAGGGCTATAGAGACGAGGAAAAACCTCCATAAATGCCAACCCAAAATCTTATGCAAGAACCATTTCCTAATTTTAAAGAAACCAGTTGCCAAAATGTAACTTGCTTGAGAATGATTACTTTTGCTTTGCAGGTAATATTCAAGGAGAAGTGTGATAGTGTGGACTCAGAGTATAGAGATCAACTAGATGGTCCACCAATCAGCACAGTGAACACTAGGATTAGGCATGGTCCTGTGCTTCAACAGGAATTCAACCAGGTAATGATGACACTTACATTCTTGGTTATTTTATTGTAAATGTAAAATTACATGAATGAAGTTTCTGATCTATCATCTGGTGAATGATTGTCCTTATTCTCTTTGTTTACGACATGGTGGGTTTTGAACTAGTGATTTTGCAGTGTTGCTATAAAATCTACAATTTGTTAATGTCAGAAAGGATAACTGTATTTTCTGTCTTTACTTACAATTAAAGGGGTGGATTTATACACCCAAAAATCCTCAATCTATTCTTAAAACTAAGCTAGAAATAAATGCTAATTATATACAGGGAAGGAATGCAAATTATAGGAGAGGATTGGGGACATAATTACAGCCCAAATTAACAGCTGGTAATAAACACGTTTTTTATACTCCCCCTCAAGTTGGTGAGTAGAGATCTTTTATTCCCAGCTTGGATATGATTGTTTTGAACTATTAAGTGTGTAGTCCTTTTGTGAGAACATTTGCAAGATGACTTCCAGATGGAACATAAGGTGTGCATATCAAGCCACTATCAAGTTTCTCTTTAATGAAATGTCGATCGATCTCTACGTGTTTTATCCTATCATGCTGTACTGGATTATAGGCAATGCTTATTGCTGACTTGTTATCACAATACAACCTCATAGGTCTATTCCACTTAATTTTTAAGTCATCAAGAATGATCTTTAGCTATAGCAACTCACAAATTCCTAGAGCCATTGCCCGAAATTCATCTTCTGCACTTGATCTGGCTACAACATTTTGCTTCTTACTCTTCCATGTCACCAGGTTCTCGCCTAAGAATGTACAGTATCCTAATGTTGACTTTCTATCTATAGGAGATCCTACATAGTCAGTATCAGTGTATGCTTCTAGATCCAAGTTAAGGTTTTTTTTAAATATAATTCCTTTTCTTGAATTAGCTTTCAAATAGTGTAGCATTCGATAGGCAGCTTGTAAGCGAGCTTTCCTAGGATCATGCATGAACTGGCTAACCACACTTACTGAGTATGCAATATCTAGCCTTGTGTGTGATACATAGATTAACTTTCCAAAGAGTCTCTAGTACATCTCTTTGTCAACCGCAGGATCTTTAATAGCTTCTCCAAGCTTATGGTTGGGCTCTATAGGAGTTGGAGCTGGTTTAGAAGCTAATTTTCTTGTCTCTCTTAGAAGATCTATTACATACTTCTGTTGAGAGATAAAGATTCCTTGTCTTGAGTGAGCTACCTCAATGCCAAGGAAGTATTTTAACCTTCCCAACTCCCTTATCTCAAATTCTGTTATTAAACACTCTTTTATTGCAAGTCTCTTCCTTTCTTCATTTTCAGTTATGATTATGTTATTAATAAATACTAGTAATACTGTAACTCCCCCTATCTTGGAGTGTTTAACAAAGAGAGTATGATCTCCTTGACTTTGCCTATATCCCATAGAAATCATAACCTTAGCAAATCTTCCAAACCA
The DNA here is from genome assembly GCA_034509205.1 of Ceratonia siliqua. Taxonomy (NCBI): domain Eukaryota; kingdom Viridiplantae; phylum Streptophyta; class Magnoliopsida; order Fabales; family Fabaceae; genus Ceratonia; species Ceratonia siliqua. Next base: position 15,554 of record JASKGM010021877.1, on the reverse strand, counting down.
AGCTTTAGGTGACTGCTTAAGGCCATAGAGAGCCTTTTTTAACCTGCGCGTTTTATTTCTCCCTATACCTTCACTGAAACCAGGAATGACACATATATAAACTTCCTCTTCTAAGTTCCCATGCGAAAAGGCATTCATCACATCAAACTGCTCAAGTTTCCATTCAAAATGTGCTGCTAGCGATAGAAGGACTCTTATAGTGTTCAATTTCGCAACTGGGGCAAAGGTCTCCTGGTAATCTACCCATATGTCTGAGTATATCCTTTTACTACAAGCTTACCTTTATATCTTTCTAGGGATTCATCTACTTTGTACTTTACCATGAACACCCATTTACATCCAACTTGTTTCTTTTCACTGGGTAAGTCAACTAGTTCCAAAATTCTATTTTTCTCAAGGGCATCCATTTCAACTCTCATAACTTTCCTCCATTCTTCCTTGGATAAAGCCTCAGACTGAGTGGTGGGTATGGAAATAGTGTTTAGGTCAGTGAGAAAGGCCTGATGGTGATGTGAGAAATTTTGGAAGGACACTAAGTAAGATAAAGGATATAAAGGCCTTTTTGTACACTCTTTAGTTCCTTTTCTTTTTGAAATGGGAGGAGAAAGATTACTGTCTAGCACTTTTGGTTCAATAGGTTCACTCTGGGAAGAAAGTTCAAGATTTGTATTTACCTCACCTATAGGATTTAGATTGGAGTCTTGAACCTATGTCATATTAGGAGTGTTGGCTTTCTTCCTTGAATACACTATCCCGTATTTCCATTAACAATATTAGTATTATCTGTAGTCCTGTCAGGGTAAAATCAAATACAGAGTTAGGTTTGGATGGTTGGCTAGGAAGAGATGTTAAAGAGGAAAAGTCAAAAAAGTCCTTATCTTCAACACATACTGACCCTCCCTAAAGATAAGGTTAAGAAAAATAAGGTTTTCCTTCAGCAAAGGTGACATCAGCAGAGATATGGATTTTTATGGTGGGAGGATGATAGCATTTATAACCCAGCTGAGTAGGAGAATAACCAATAAAGATGCATTTGATGGCACAAGGCTCATGTTTCCCTTTTTGGTAATTATGGACATGGACGTAGGAAGTAAAGCCAATATTCGAGGAATGAGATTGTTGGTGGTTCAAACGCCATGATAGAAATGAGAGAGAGCTTTCATTAGACTTCTAGAATCAAGTACACAAGTAGGTAACTGATTAATCATACAGGCAACTGTGAGAATAGCTTCCCCTTAATAGGATTTTGGTACATTTTGGTGAAAGAGAAGGGCTGGGGTAGTGTTTAGTAAGTGCCCATTTTTCCTTTCGGCTACCCCATTTTGTTGAGTATTGGTACAGGATGACTCATGAATAATAACCTTCGTTTGGAAATAAGAAGATAAAATTTGATTGAAATAGTCTTTGGCATTATCATATCAAAACCTCTTGATTTTTGTACCAAATTGATTGTGTATCATGGAGAAAAAATTGGGTAGGATATGACCCACATCAAACTTATGTTTTAACAAAAATAACCAGGTTACTCTTGTGCAATCATTAATAAATGATACAAACCACTGTGAACCAGGTATATTAGGAATAGGAGAGGGACCCCAGATATCACTATGAATTAACTGAAAAGGATAAGTTCTTTTATTAATGATAAGAAAAGAAACACGTGTATATTTGGCAAATTAACAGACATCACAATGTAAACTACTCATATCAACTCCTTGAAACAAAGAAGGAAACATAATTTTGAGGTTGAAAATGATGGATGTCCCCAATGAAAATGATGTTGCCAAATGGCATCTTTATTAGAAGAAGATAAAAATGACACAGTAATACTATTATTGGCAATAAAATTATGGGATGGTAACTCCAAGTAGTAAAGTCCCTCCTTTTTCTTAGCAAGTCTGGTCCTCCTCCCTGATCCTGAGTCCTGAAATTTACAATAAGTAGGGTAAAAAATAACATGGCAATTCATATCATTGGTAAGCTTTTGGATGGACACAAGATTATTGGACAATTTAGAGACATGAAGAACATTTTTCAAAATAAAGGTGGGAGTTATTTTAATATCGTCGATGCCTGCTACAGTTGTGTATGAACCAGTAGCCACAGTGATTTTTCTATTGCTGGGACAGGGTGTATAGGTGGTGAATTTGTGTGAAGAATTGGTCATGTGGTCAGTAGCCCTAGAATCTATGATCCATGAATCTAAAAGTGTACTATCAGAAGATTCTAATGAGATATTATATCCAAGGGAATTAAGATTACTTGAGGAAGCCAATGAGCAAGTGCCAAAAGATTTTTCAAAGAGCACCCAACAAACCTCTCAATTTCTCTAATTCCACACTATTAAGACTTCCAAGCTCTTGTATGGTTTTTGAACTATCTTGGGCTACCATGTGTACTTGCCATTGGTTATTTCCCTTCCCCATTCACGGCTATTTAGTTTTTCATGAAGCTTCCAACATCGATCCTTAGTGTGCTGATGTTTCTTGCAATAAGTACACCACAAATTATCTCTATTGTCCTGGTTCTGACTTTGACCAAATTCTATCTTACTTTGGTTAGCTATGTGTGAAGAGACTAGGGCTGTTGGTTGGTCAACCTTTTTTTGAGTTTGTGTTGAGGCTAAGGCTAATGCTTCAATAGTTCGGGGTTCCAGTATTACATTCCTACGACTCTCCTCAGCCCAAATACTAGAGATAGCTTCATTTAGGGATGTAAAACCTAAACTACATAATTATCCAAAGTCTAAATTAAAACTAAATAAATAAGATATGAATTATCTAATTAAAACTAAATAAATATAAATTATCTTTTGCATCATGCCTACATCATTCTCCCCCTCTTGTAAAACTTAACTCTTGGAGAATCCGCAGATGTACCATCAAGAGTATAACACAAACAAATATTAAAAGGTGATAGAGCAGTGGGAATGCCGAGTACCTAAGCAGTATTTTGACTTGCAAACACAACTAGGCACAACCAAGGATGCTCAAAGGGGCCTTAATAAGGAAAACAAGTCTTCTGCATTCAAAACAACAGAGATTTATATTAGCAGGTAAATTATGTAAATATGTGATATATACTTAAGAGCATAAGGTAACGAAGGAAGACCAAGAAGAGAGCACAAGAAACCGGAATACTTGAGGGACTACAAGATAGAAATGTGACCAAAGAGGAATAGTAAGAACAGATATTACATTTAGTGAATTAGTTGTATTGGAAGAATAGTTATGATGTAAGCATACTATAAATAGATGTAATGGTTTACAGTGAAGGTAATGAAATATCAATTTTCCTTTCACTCTTCTTCCCTGACTTTAAGAGGTCTTTGTCCTCAAAACAGAGTGTTTCTTTCACCTAAGACATATTAATTTGGTGCTCTCATTGCGTTCATGGCGGAGAACACTCATTCGAAGGCAACATTGGAGCACTTGGAAGATGTTATCGCTAGGCTTGCCTCTGTTCAATCGATATTTACAGCAAAGGTTGACGAGATCATCTCAAAGATCACCACTCTCTAAACACGACAACCACCATTGTTGCTGCCATTAGATCCTTTTGAGGTTTCTAATTCATCCGTCAGACATTCCTCTTTGACTTCTAAACCACACATCAAACTTGATGTTCCAAGATTTGATGGCATAGATCTGCTTTGGTGGATCTTCAAGATAAATCAATTTTTTGATTACCATAACACTTTTGATGAACAACGAATCTCTATTGCATCATTTTACATGGGCGAACTGGTGTTAAGTTGGTACCAGTGGATGTATCGAAATTCACTGATTACATCATGGCCTAGACTACATGCCATAGAGATTAGATTCACAATGTCACAATATGAAGATCCGCAAGGTTCTCTGTTTAAATTGACACAAGGAGGCTTGGTGATAGAATACTTGCAAGAGAACTCACCAATCGTGTTGTTAGACTCGCACCACAATTTCTGTTAAGTTGTTTTGTCTCTAGTTTAAACACCGATATTTGTTGGTTGTCAAACTTGCTAAGCTCCCAGAAGCAAAATTACTCAACTTTCTCCTGCAGTATCAAGCTCAACTTGCAATCGTAGTGCACCAACGTTGCTTTCGACACCACCACTTAAACCAGCATACAAATGGTTGACACCGGTAGAAATGGCAGCGTGAAGTGAAAAATGACTCCTTCATTTGCGATGAGAAATTTTCTCTGTTGCATAAATGTCGCTCATGGATTTTCTTACACATTGCCGACAACGAAGAACCAGTTGATCAATTGCTGAGAACCGATGAGGTCACTCTGGTACTTGTGGACCAGCCTGAGGACCACATGGAGGGGGAGGGAGTAGCACAAATTAGCTTCTATGCTATCTTGGGTCACCTAGCTCTAGAAACTATACGGATTGTGGGCCATACCCAAAACCAACCAGCCCAAGTCTTGATAGACGGGGGGAGCATACAATTTTATACGGATTGTGGGCTCGTTTTTCTATGCCTAAAGCAAACATGATCCCAGCCATTATAGGTGTTAGTGGGGAGTGGACAGAAACTAATTAGCCACCACGTGTGCAGGTAGGTCTCTTTGGTGATTAATGATGTGGAATTCCACGTGGATTTTTATGTGTTGCAACTGGAAGGTACAGACTTAGTGTTGGGCCTCTGGTGGCTCAAACTTTTCGGCTAACTAATTATTCAACATTGACCATGAAATTCCATTGGTCGGGTCGAGAAGTCCAGTTAAAAGCAGTCACCCAAGCCCAGCTCAAAGCTATCTTAGGACATCAACTGAGGAGATTAGTTACAACAAACTCGGTGGCCCAATGTTTTCACTTGCATGTTAGACCACTACCAGGGCCTAATTCCGAGAGACAATCCAATTCCATGGCCCGTCCTAACCAGACGTTCATCATCGTCTTAGTCATTATGGCGGTCTGTTTGAACAACCAACCACCTTACCATCGGAAGGAGAGTTGACCATCATATACATTGGATGCCGAAAGCAGCGCTGGTGAATGTCCGTTCCTATAGGTATCCTCATATTTAGAGGGAAGAAATCGAGAATCAAGACCAACAAATGCTACGAGCAAAGGTGATACAGCCAAGTGATAGTGCATTTTCATCTCAAGTACTTCTCATAAAAAAGAAAGATGGCACCTAGAGACTGTGTATTGATTACCGCACATTGAATGCAATCACGATGAAGGATTGTTTTTTGATTCCAACAATCAATGAGCTACTGGATAAATTGGGTGCTGCACAATGGTTTTCCAAATTGGATCTCCGATAAGGTTACCACCATATCAAAATGACAAGCCAAACATTGCCAAAACCGTGTTCAGGACACATAACGACCACTATGAATTTTGCATCATGTTGTTCAGTCTCTGCAACATGAACGATCTATTTAAACCACATTTGAGGAAGTTTATTGTTGTCTTCTTTGACAATATTCTGATATATAGCTCTCTGATCATTTAGGACACTTAACATAGACCTTTGAATGGCAATAGCAAGGATCTTTTTTTTTCTCAAACCTTCAAAGTACTTGTTTGCTCAACGCCAGATTGAGTACCTTGGCCATGTGGTGACAGCGAAAAGAGTTTCACCTGATCGCTCTAAGATTCAAGTGATGTTGGACTGGCCGATGCCAACCTCGGTAAAGGCCTTTCGGGGATTTCTTGGTCTAACGAGGTTTTATTGGAAATTCATTCGTAACTAAGCCTTTAATCAATTAAAGTAAGCCATGACTCAGGCCTCTATCTTAGCAATTCCAAAATTTGAATTGCCGTTTGTCGTCCACCCCGATGCATTTGGCATAGGCATGAGCGCTATCTTGATGCAAAGTGATAGACCCATCGCATCTTTTGGTAAGAATTTCTGTTCCAAAATGGCCCAAGCTTCTACGTACATACGTGAGTTAACAGCCATTACAACAGCAGTCAAGAAATGGCACTAGTACCTTTTGGTTGCAAATTTACCATTATCGGTGGATCATCGAAGCCTGCAAGAATTGCTAACACAAGTGATTCAAACATCTGAACAACACTATCTTGTGAAGCTCATTGAATTTGATTTTGACATCTTATATTGGCCAGGCCGAGCAAACAGAGTCGCCAATGCTGTTTCACGTTGAAGGGAAGATGCAACAACATGGCAGTGTTTCATCATCTCAATTCCACATTTTGAATTTTTGGATACTATTCAACATAATGTGTTGAATAATGACGAGTACCAGCCACTAGTATGCGATATCTTGATAGACCCAACGAGTCATACAGGGTTCAAATTATTCAATGATTTGTTATTCTTCCATGGCAGCATCTGGTTACCAAGGAGTTCATCCTACAAAACACTCATCATTAGGGAATTTCATGACACCCCTATTGGGGGCATGTCAGCCTTGCTCTTACACTAGCAAGAATCAAAGCCAATTTTGTGTTGCAGGGGGTGTGACAGGATGTTCTCGAATTCATTCGCAAGTTCCCAGATTGCTAGTTAACCAAACCTCTGCACCAGAAGCTAGGCAGCCTCCTACAACCATTGCCAATTCTAGCTCAGCCATGGGAAGATTTGAGCTTGGACTTCAGTACAAGATTACCACCATTTCAGGGCCATTCAGTTATCGTTGTGGTTGTTGATCGATTTTCCAAAGCTATCCATTTTGGATATTTACGAACAGCTTTTCGGCCTATAAGGTAATGCAACTCTTCGTTAATCTAATTTGCCAATTGTATGGGCTCCCTTGCAGCCTGGTGTCAGACAGGGATCCTATCTTCCTAAGCAGTTTCTGGCATCCTTTGTTCAAGCTCTCGGGCTCGAAGTTGTGCATGAACACCACCTACCATCTACAATTGGATAGACAAATAGATGTGACGAATCACACCTTGCAACAGTATTTACGTGCTTTCGTTCACCAAAAACCGGCAGCTTGTGGGCATTTTCTGCCATGGCCTAAGTGGAGTTATAATTCGGTAGTGCATACTTCAACTGGCTTGTCCCCAAATCAAGTGGTGTATGGCCGTCCTCCCCCTTCAATTCCTCAGTATATCGCCGGGACAACCACCTTGGAAGCTATCGACCAACTGTTATAATCGAGAGATGAAATCTTAGGTCTGCTGCGTAAGAATTTGATGAAAGCCCAAGTGAGTATGAAGAGCAAAGCTGACCAGCATCGTCGCGAAGTTGAGTTTGCAATAGGGGATTAGATTCTCGTAAAATTACGGCCTTACCGTCAGCTTTCCCTCTCGAGCAAGCACCAACCCAAGCTTTCCAAGAAATAGTATGGCCCCTTTCAGATTCTGAAGCGTAATGGCTCAGTAGTGTACATGCTTGCATTGCTGGTAACTCCTAAAATCCACCGTGTTCCATTGCTTGCTTAACAACAAGTTGAATAGGACCCAGTTTATATGGGATGCGGAAAGGGCCAAGGGATTGAGCAAGCAATGATTTAAAGGGATGTATAGGTAATGTTGGAGATAAACCATAACATAATCACCCACGTTAAAATTCTTAGCCCTATAATGCACATTAGTAGTAAGGTTATAATTAGCACTATTCTTAACAAGTGGATGTCTAATATCGGCATGAATAGCAAGGATATGAATAGCAAAATATATAGCTGTATCAAGAGGTCACGAATGAATAGGGAAAGGCGCAGAATCAGGATGGTGAATCTCAAGAGAATACTCTACACTAGGGACAAATGCTAAGATCTTATTAGAATCAGTACTCTATTTCACTAATTGGCCATGGGTTAAGAGATTTTTTGCTTGTTCTACCATGGAAGGAAATCCTTTTTTTACTTATGATCTTGTTCAAAAGCTTTAGCATGATATAAAGTAATGTTCTTGCCTTGGTGCTGAAGAGTATAAGCATTTCCTCTCCCATGGTATCATAAAGCCAAGGACAACATAATATAATATGAACAAACATTGATAGGTAAGACATCAAGATTTACCTCTTTCCTATATGTACCAAACTGAAGGGGAACCTTGCAGCATTTAGTGACTGCTTAGGAGGTCTTATTAACCCAAGCTATCCTAAGAGGTTGAGGGTGAGGTTTAAGCTTAAGACTTAAGTTATCCTCTCCCCATCTAGACACAATATTCATAGTGTGATTAGGTGTAACGCACTAGTGACGCCGCTGGTACACGTGGCGGTAGTTTTGTGAAAATCATGTAGTTGGTAGAATGCAACTAGTAATGGGCAATGATTTGTGCAGACGAACTGGAGCTTTAATACCAATTGACGCAGAACAAATGAACAACAAATAAAAATAACTCTAAAAATAAACTTAAATATTTTATTCTGATAATCAAATATGTAGAATGTAAATAATAATGTCATCAAGTAGTCTTGTATATAGGCTGATAGGTTGCAGAGTCTTACTATCAATAAAATCCTAAAACCTAAACTAATAGTTATCCAGGATATGGATAATATAAATCCAAACACATAAATAATTAATAGATAAAATTTAAATTAAAACTGAATAAATGTAAATGATTTATGTTATTCCCACACCATCCAGTCTACATGTCTCGCACTTCATCACCATTGATTGGATATAAATGAATAAATGATAGAGTAATGACTCATACACCACTCATACACCTTCTATCACATCTATTATTTTATTATTTTCTATCACCTACTATCATATATCATCATCATTATTTTATATTATATCAATGATTAAAAGTAAGGTATAAGAAAAAATTGTATATGAGTATCATTACTCTAAATGATAAGTAATTTTTTGTAAAATATTGTATATTTGGTGAGAATTATCTTTGCATCATCAGGATCTGCATCACAATTCTTATTAGTGCCATAGTTTCCACCCCTAACTCCCTTATCCAGAAGTCAGCTTTGGCTTTACACAGCCCCAACTTCATTGACAGTAAATTAGAAAAAAAAAAAAAAATAAGACTAAGAGAACACATTGCTGTATGAAACCACACACCAAAACCTCAAAGCACTATATTCAAAATATTAAACCACCAAAAACAAAGAGAAACAGCAAACCCACAAGATATTCTTTTCTCAGAATCCAGAAATATATTACCCAATCCAGCCAGCCAAGTCACAGACTATACACCAATGTGTGAAACTTTGGGTTGCAAACTACCCAGCCAGTGTCGCTACTTTAATTGCACTAAACCTAGCCACTACATGCAATTCAAAACGAAACCACCCTCTGATGTGTGATTCTGTTCGTAGTCACAGAACCGCTCTGACAGCAGAGCACAAAGGTTCTCAATGTGGTGATTTCACGCTCCAGCCCTATGGTGGCTCTGTTATCATGTTGAAAAATATATATTAATAAAGAGTAGAAAACTGAGGATAGAGAATAGATAGAGACGAGAGAAAGGTTGTACATTTTAATGTCATTTCCACCTTAGCCCTCACCTGTATTTATATTAGAAGATTAGTAAGAACTATACACATTCCATGAATATTTTCCTTAAGATTACTCCCCAAAATCACTCAATCATAAATTAATGGTAAATATTCTTTGTGTAGTCAACACTCCCCTGATTCTCTCTCTAATTCTGACCAAATCTCCCTAATTTGGACAGCTTTTATTTTTATTTTTTCCCTAAACAGCTCTTTAATTATAGGAAAGTATTAATGATGAGGATTATTTGTCTTTTTTTAAATGAATGCTTTTAGCTTCCAAATAAGTTCCATGTCTGTGCTCTTCTGAAACCTGTGTGTGTGATCATTCGTGCATTGAATATAAAAAGCTTGAGCTTGAGAGTGACGTTCTTATTCCCCAAGAAATTATTAATGCTTCTTCAGGAAGACATCTGGGTTGAATATGGTTTCAGTGAAACTTTCTATTATATAACCTGTAATGACCATGAAGTTTATGCTCCATGTGCTTGCCCACTTCAAGACTGCAACTATGTTGGGTCAGCTGAACAGTTGGCACTACACTTCAGCAGTAAACACTGGGATTCTGGAAGGCGATTCAAATATAACCATCCATAGGCTATCTCCCTACAGATGGATGAACAATTCCTTGTTCTCCAAGCGGAGGAAGATGGTGTCCTCTTTCTTCTCAGCAAGGGCACAGAAACTATTGGGAATACTGTAATGATAACCTGTATTGGTCCAACCTCATCAAAGGGGAGGTTCTTTTATGATTTTGTATCATCTAGAGGAAGCAGTTCTCTCATATTAAAGTCAGCAACAGAGAATTTTCCTGGTTGGACGAAGGATTTTCCTCAAATGGATTTTCTGTTGATTCCTTGTCATTTTCTTGCTTCTTCTGGGTAGCTCAATCTAGATATCTGTATATGGAATTCTGTAGGACATAATGCAGATTGCTGTTGAATTGAATCTCTCATATCCCGTACACCCATACGAACACATAATGTTCTAAGTGCTAACTTATAATTGAAAGTTCAATTTTAAACGTCACATGGAATATCACAGAAAATTTAATCATCAAGACACGTATGTGTTTGGGAATTTTGTGGTCTATTAAAAGTTGCAGTTGGGAAAATTAAAAAATTATTAATATAAAATTATTTTTATGTTATTTATATAAAATAAAAATTAATTACATGCAACATTTATATAACAGATGTTACAAGAAATCTAATGTTATGTTTGGGGCTTTGAATTGAAATCTAAGTGGGCCAATCTAGTCCATCCCAATTGACTCATTTTTATGAGCCAGGACACATAATATTAATTAAACTTCAAAGAATAACTTGAATAATTAGGGGCAACTCTTTGGTTCAACTTTCTTGAAAACTAAAAAATTAAAAAAACTGAATATTTAACGAGTGATTTACATGATCAACCAATTTTGGACTTTAGGATTAAACTTTAGCTGTGGGTGGATGTGGTGCGTTGCGGTCGTGCTTTAGGTGCATCTTTGCCTTGCATACTTGAGTGTCATCGTGCGAGCAGGTGGGGTGGGGGGACTGCTACTAATTCGGTGGGGTGGAGTGGCCAATTGCAACGTGGGGGTGGGGCGGTTAATTGCTAGGGTTAGGGCAAAAATTAAATTGGGGGCAAATTGTATTCTGGAAGGGAAATGAAATGAGATAAGGGGAAATTGTCAAATTGGGATTTGGTAATGGGTTGGGGGATACTTGGCTGCTTGAGGGTTGGGCTAGCGGTAGCATCCAGTAGAAAAAAACAGCAAAGAAGTAAAAGTAAAAGGAACCAATGGGTTGGTTAGGAGGCCAATCTAGTCCTAACCCATTTAACTTGAGGTTTTACGGGCGGGGTCATTTTGACCCAGTTTTAAGTGGGTCGCTAAAATAGTAACCGAACCTACGTTTTTGATGAGTTAAACAGACTGACTCACCATACTCAATCCATTTTTAGAACTCTCTTTCACCTATTAAAAAGTATGTTTTGATGAGCTTTTATAAAAAACGTAAAAATACTAAAGAAGACCTAAATTTGGCTTTATTCATAAGCCCAAATTTTGAGCTTACGAAAAAAAAAAAAACATTTGCGACAGCTATTTTCACAACAACTGGGAAGCTGCGATTTTAATTTTTTAAGACAACTATCTTTTACAAAGTTTTGTAATGACAACCCATACCCTTTAGATTCTCGTCCACCTCTAATTGTTTTTCCCTTATCATTTTTAGTTGAAATTGAGCATCTTGATACAGAACTAATAAACAAGTAATACCAAGTATATGAGGTGGCACTACTTATCTATTGTGGCAGCTAATGTAGCAGTGGGTTATGCTATAAGTAGAACAATTGCACTGTGTGATTCGTTATGTTAGCAACAAAAGGAAACTCTCCCTTTCTCATTCACGATCCATCGTCCCTTTGAATTAGAATCCTCTTGGGATCCTTTCTTCCATAGGATTCCTTGAGTTCTTCTACACTCTCCTCGAACTCCTAGAGTTTCTAGAGAGCCTCATTTAGTTGTAATTGCCATTCTCAGTTGTAATTTCCATTCTCAGTTGTAATTATGACTCGTTGTATCGTATTGATTCATCAATTGAATTTGCAATTTCTATTTTGAAATTCCTTGCACTTGAATTTTACTGCATCAAGTGGTATCAGAGATTCTGCTCCTCAGCTGTGGATTTCCAATCCATCTTGATTGAACTGTTGTGGTGAAGATAGCATATTCTACTCGATCGCAAGTTTTCATGTGAGAAATGGAAGAGAGCTTGAATCTGAGATGGAGAGAAATGGATAGCAAGGTGTTGGGATTAATAGATATAGTCAAAGTCATGATGACTGAAATGTTGAATCTAGTTATTTATCCTAAGTGTTTACTGTACAAGTATGAGTTTTTAAGTTTTTAAAACATTTAAGCTTGTCAACAGGCTGAAACGAAACACATAAGCAAATAACTTATGGCTTTACATACCTCTTGTAGTCACTTTAATATAGTAATATACTTTCCAACCAAGCGCACTAACCAATTACAGCGTATATGCTTTGTGATTAGAATAAAAACAAAGATGAAAGAAAATAATTGATAGCTTTCAAAGTAAATTAGAAAGCCTTCCCTTTCCCTTCAAATATGGCGTGTAGAAATCTATGAAGATACTCAAACAAAACTCACTTTTTCTATTAATGTTTTTCTCTCAAAACTTGAGGCATTATCAATGTGCTTTTCCTCTCAAAAATTTTCAGCCACACTAGGAGAATGATGGGTTACATATATATATAGTATGCTAACCCTAAGTCATATGAGAGCATTTTAAGTTTAATTCAAAAACTCAATCCCTAACCATTAGGGATTCACATGCCTACTAATGAGGAATATTAAATAATCAAATTATCTAATGATTATCAATTAATAATCATATTATTAATTTTGATAATAAAATATTTTATTTAACAATTAAATAAAACATGTGTGACTTTCTAATTGGTCATGCTTGAATTAAAAATTCAATTAAATGAATTTTACTTAATTAAATCCATTTAACTTAGTTAGTTTTCTAGTGAAGGTAGGTTACTTACAAAATTAAAACTCTTTTAATTTCTAATCTTTATTCACTTAGACAATTGATAAACACATTTTTTATAGATTAGTTAATCCTCATACTTAGTCTTTTAAATCTCTTATATGCTTAATCGATTGGGCTTGGCCATATTTTATAAGTTTGGGTTCCAATTGGACTTAATTATATTTTTCAGCATTATTGGGACTTTTACACTGCTTCTGTATTTCGGCCATAACTTGAGTTTTAAATATCTGATAATCACGAATTTTATCTTGTAGGAAAGCTAAGAAAAATCTCTACAACTTTGATGCAGAGCTCCAAGACTGGAATGGATGTATAGTGGGCCATATTCTACCTGGAAGTCAGAATAGAGATGCTGTCAATGGAACTCCTCTTGTGCAGGCTACTTATCAAAACTGTCGTTTCAATGATGCACTTACCCTGGAAGTCAATTGATGAGCTAGTCAGACAGTTGGAGTAATTCTAACCTAGGGGCAGACTTGTATTTACTAGTTTTAGAGATATATATAAAGGAAAGAGCTGCAGAACGTAGTGTAGCAACTGGAGCACTGTTATATTCCTTCTCTTTATATTTTTCTTCTCTATTCTCTCTACAGTTTTCTTTGCTTTTCTATAAGTTCATCCCTCTTGTTCATGGAGGGCTAGAATCTGTAATCAATCCTGGTGATTAATAGTCTTGATGTTTGATTTTGAGATCTTGTCTTAAGTATTCTCCAGTTCGATCATTAATCAAGCTTCTCCCTTTCTTTTTGTTTTATTCTGATTGAGTTGCTTAATTTGATTGGGATGTTCATATGATAGTTGCATAATTACCATGGGTTAAAGGAGAACTGCAGAGATTAAACAAGGCATTAAACCTATTTGAGGAATTTCTTAGCTTGGTTGGAATATGGTTTTTAGGTCAATATGGGATTAAATGGATGCTTAATTTGTCTAATCTTAATTGATTAAATTCTAGATGCTTATCTAGTAGAGGATTCACAGATCATCTTAAGGCTTCTTGATGTGTTCTAAAAAAACTAAGGACTCGATTAGTGATTGAATGACTCATTAGTGATCAAGGATAAATTAAAATCAAGACTGGTTACTTTCCCTGTATTGGTTGTTTTCCTAATTTTGTTTACCATTTTCATTGCTTTTAGTTGATTAATCATGAAAAGAACATTTCTTGCCTTGTTGTTACCATCTTGATTTGATTATGTAATTAGAGTGATCCAAGGATTTGACCTAGTGTTACCTTATACTGTAGTTATTTGGTGAATTAGTTATTAAGTGATATAATTTGATAGCCTTGGCAGTTATCAAATTTTGGCACCGTTGCTTGGGATCATTCTAATTTTTATCAATCTTATTAGGAGTATAATTGACTACTAATCCTTCACTAACCCCTGAGTTGCTGTGTTTTGGTGGTTTTCAGGTGAAAACATGTGATTTTATGTTATTCTTCATAATCCTGAATGGACAAATGTACTCAGAATGACTTGAAACTTGGCCAGTTGAAGAAAAATGGCCTGATAGACAAGGCTCACTACTATGCTATGAGGACACCCCTTGTTTTGCCAAATTCCATTGTTTAGACTACTTTTTCAATTTTTTTAGATTTTATATTGCATTTTTAGCGTCATTTTTGTCTAGTTTTCATCCTGTGGTGGTCCCATAACTTTTAAAAATGTGTAGATGGGTTAATTAGATTGATTTTGGTAGAATTTTAGTGTTGTGTAGTCTATCTTGCATGTTTTGTGTTTTAGTGCTTTGTATGCTGCATAACTAGGTCTTCCACTAGTCATTTACTTAATACTGACCCTGACATTGAGAGGAGCTTGCATTCACTAAATAGAGCTCATAGGCTTAGTGAAAGAATCGTATTTGAATTTGTAAGTGATATTGAAACTGGACTTGAACTTGAACCTGAAGCCTTAAGTGAAACTGAACTTGAACCTGAAGCCTTAATTGAGATGCAACCATGGGTGAGATCATGCAAAATAGGACCGTTAAGGAACTAGCTGCTCCTGATGTTACTTACCAGCCTTTAGGGTTCCAATATCCTAATCTTAATGCTGACTTTGAGTTTAAATCTGAATTGATACATTTATTGCCAAAGTTTCATGGTCTAGTTGGTGAGAACCCTCATAAGCATTTAAAAGAGTTCCATGTAGTCTGTTTAACCATAAAGCCACAAGGAAAATCTGAAGAGCACATTAAGATGAGAGCATTCCCTTTCTCCCTTGCGGATGCAGCCAAGGATTTGATATATTGCCTTTCGCAAAGGTCAGTAAGAAGTTGGAATGACATGAACAAGCTGTTCTTGGAGAATTTTTTCCCTACATCTAGAACTGCCTCCATTAGAAAAGATATATATGGTATAAGACAAATATCAGAAGAGATTTTACATGAGTATACGAAGCGATTTAAGAAATTATGCTCAAGCTGTCCCCACTCCACACCACTAGCTGTTAATTTTTCACATCCACAAAGTTTGTCACCGACCTAGGCGGTAGGCCAAAGAACCACTGCAGCAAGAATCTTGGCCACCGCGCCCGTAGGAAAAAAGCATTCCTATGGCCAGATTTCGGCACGGTCACCCGAAAAAATTGGTTTTTCCACTCCT
>JASKGM010021859.1:3488-29522 GCA_034509205.1 Ceratonia siliqua | reverse complement strand
GGGCCTTGGCCCCCCTCCTCCTTCATTATATATATATATATATATATATATATATATATATATATATATAATTATTTTATTATTTTTTAATTTAAAAATATAATAAATGAAGTATTTATAAAATTAATGTGATTAAATTTTAAAGTAATTAGTTTTTATTTTTTAAAGTTTCTTTTAGTATTTTACAGAAAGTGGATTACGTCTAATAATTTTTAATTTTTTTTTGTTTATCAAAATTTAATGTTGTTATATTTTTTTATTCTACTTTTCTTAAATAAATTTTTAATTATTCATTAAATTTTAAATTATTATCATAAATTATTTTTTATTTAATTTGTTAGTCTTTTTTTTTAAAAAAATCCTAGTTCGACTCCCATTTTAGATAATTTCTGGATTCGTCCCTGATCCCTACTACTGTTTATCTTATCAACAAATTACCCTCCAAATTTATTAGGAACAAGACATTGCATGAAGTTTTATTGGGAAGCAAGCCAACTTATAGTCACTTAAAGGTCTGTGGCTGTTTAGCATATGCTTATAACAATAGCAAAGGGAAAGACAAATTCAGTGAAAAGGGGAGATCTTGTATATTGTTGGATACCCAAATGAACAGAAGGGATATCACCTATATGACATTGAGAAGTACATAATTTTCACCTTCAGGGATGTTAACTTCTTTAAGAATATATTTCCATTCAAACAATTAAAATATGATCAACAACAATTAAAGACCTGCAAACAACAAGGAATGGCATGGGCTAGTTAAGTGCTAATGAATGAGATGGCAACGTAGTAAATAGGTGGATCTAGTTCAACATCAATTGACATAGCATAAGCAGAAGATAGTGACGGGCCTTCATTCTTAAATAGACCATAGGGCAAAGTGAGCTAAATACCAGACCAGATGACTCCGCAACACAACAGATAATTGTGCCTGCATTGAATTTTCGAATGAAATTGTAAATGAACCAACAAATATAATGGAACTAATAGAACAAGACAAGTAGAATGTTGGGCCAAACAGGGAAATAACAAGAATAAGCTGATAGATCATAGTGACCATGTCAAGACCATGTCACTTCCGGCCATAAATGAAACTCAACAAGTCCAATGCATTAGCAGACGTCCAAATGGTTCGATGGGTTTAAGGTTGAGTTGCCACTGTCCATTGCCCCAGACTATGTTGCCAGAAACTAATAAGGTTTTCTATCCCTTATCTCGGCAGATATCATATAAGAAATTGTCACCATTTCACAAATATTTTTTGGTAGCTTTTTTTTATCTCAAGATGAACCTAAGACCTTCTCTTAAGTAATCAAGCATGAGTGTTGGTGGGAGGCCATGAAAAGGGATATTGCTACTGAAAATACAGGAGTCTAATAGGACACATATTGTATCTAACTATCACCAAGTCGGATATAACATATGCAGTCAACATACTCAGCTAGTTTGTAAGTTCTCCCAAGCAAGAACACAAGATAACAACAGTGTGAGTACTAAGGTATATGAAGATGGCATTGAGCCAAGGAATATTGCTATTGAAAATCGGAACTCACTCTCAAGGCGTACTGTGATACAAATTAGGGGGGTGTCCAATAACACGACGATCTTTTACAAGTTATTTTACAAATCTTAGGGATTCACAAGTATCATGGAAAACAAAGACATATTTAGTGGTTACAAGATCATCAGCAAAATTTGAATACAGAGCCACAACAACAACCACAAGTGAAATACTATGGCCACGTTGGCTACTAAAAAAGCTATAGGCACATCTAACAATACCCACAATTATGTATTGAGATAATTAAGCAACACTATATAACCACCAACCCAATATTCTGAGAGAACAAAAGATGTGAAAATGGAATGTCACTTTTTTAGAGGAAGAGTGTGGTCAAATGAAATGACACCTATGAAAATTTGGGCCTGAAGTCGGTTGGTTGATATATTCAACGAGGTGTGAAATAAAGACAAATTTAAATCATTGGTTGAAGTTGGGTGATACGAATTTATACACACCAATAGGGAGTATTGAAGAGTCCACGTCACAAGTTAAGGACTAGTCATATTTTTTCCAACATATCTTGATATTTTTCGTTGGCCTAACCCTATTCTTCCAGCTGAGGTGTAGTGTGAACAGCAACTTAAGCTGCACAAGATGGCATGAACAGCAACTTAAGCTGCACAAGACCCACCTAATGCTATAACTGCCATCAACAAAATTATTTATTCTGATTGCTTCGTATCACAACAAGATATGCCAAGATTTATTGTCTCCTTTAGCTTAAGCTGCCTATATTCATCCCATACAGTGTATATCTATAGGAAGTATATTTGTAACTCTCTTGCCGACCTTGTATCACCGACATAAGGTGCTTGCAAGCCCATCTTGTATATATATTTGTAACTCTGTTTTTTCGTTCTAATAGCAAAGAAAAAGGAAACAAGTCTTTCACTCATTTTCTTCTTCATTATAGAACAAAGCAACATTTTTCATTCTAATATTTTTCAGGTTGCCTTATTAGCATTTCTCTCAAGTCTTAACTAAAGAGAAGTTAACATATTGAAACCAATCAACCAAACTAATAAATTCTTTTAACACCACTGAGTAGGACCACTCCTTGCTTGGGGGGCTTTCTCTTGACTGCTGTTGTGAAAATGCATTCAACATAATAGCATAATCTGAATCCTCACAAATCTCCTAAACTTGAATTTCTATAGCCATAACCAGTGCCTTCTCATAGATTTTGCATCATCCACACATCATCCTTTTCATTTATGAATATCATTCCTATCCCAGCTTCACCTAATTTACTGACCACCTTAAGCTCTCATCACCACTACTAGAATGTTGCCTCTTATCCACAACATCCAGGTCCTATTTTGTTACTCCATAAAATTCAGCCAAAAAGACAGTAATTCTTATATTATTTTTTTTGGGAAAAGGCAATATGGATTCATTTTCTCAATGAAAGCAGAAGAGTAGGAAAAAGGATTATATAAAGCCTAAAGAGCACACTCAAAATCAAGACCAAACATGATCCATAATTAATGAAGTGGCAAAAGAAGACTAGAATTCAGAAAGTAGATCACCGTTATGAATAAGTGCAACCTGATTATATTTAGCAAACTGGGAGAAAGAGTTAAACTAAGAGCCCTTCGAACATCCTAAGAAATGTTGTGGAATGCAAGTGGTCCCCTTATTAGATAGTATAAATGGGGGATAACAAAATTAATGACGTGTACTAACCATTTGCTCATGTGTCAGTTAAGTGATGAGATGAATAATTAGACTTTGGTTCATTAAATTTTCTTGTGTAATTGATAGGGATTTGTCTCTGAAGATTCATAAGAAAATAAAAATGAATAAGAGGATCACTAGTCAAATGAAATGAAAACGGGGTTGATTAGTATATTTCTCTTCTTTACTTTATTTATTTCGAAACAAAAATTAACAAAGTAGATAAAAACTCTAATAAATAAGAAAATTAATCACAAGCAAGCATAAAATTAAGGGTAAAATTATGATAAAATAGTATAAAAACAATAAGTACATCAAATGACTTGAGAATTCTATCTAAAAAGATTTAGTGGGGTACTAGTATAAAGTGGTGGGGCTTTGGGTTATGTGGGGGTAGCTTCCAAATTTTTATGGTGGTGAAAAAATGTTTTTTACATATTATTTACAAAAAAAAAATTCTTGTGGGGGCAATTGCCCCCACACCCTTTAAGGTAAATCTGCCATTGGCAACACTAAAGAAGCATGGAAGAAATTAGAAACCGTTAGAACGAGTGATACTTTTGTTTGTTTGTCTTCTTGTGATTTGCCTTAGTAGGCTAGCTAATAGCAGCAAATAGTAATTGATGTTTTGTATCTAAACATGTAGCCTTTATGTAGCTCACTTTATGATGTACTTTAGAAAAAAATTTGATAACTTGTAGTTGCAAGTCCTTAAATTTGTGGCTTGTAAAGGTTGATTTATAGCCTTGTACATTGTCTTTTGTTAACTAGTGAAATATAGTTCAAAACTTCT
The DNA here is from genome assembly GCA_034509205.1 of Ceratonia siliqua. Classification (NCBI taxonomy): domain Eukaryota; kingdom Viridiplantae; phylum Streptophyta; class Magnoliopsida; order Fabales; family Fabaceae; genus Ceratonia; species Ceratonia siliqua. Next base: position 25,485 of record JASKGM010021859.1, on the reverse strand, counting down.
TCCTTGAACTCTCTCTTGTTTTTTCTTTACTTTCTGCACTTACAAATGGTATCAAAGCAATTGAGATCTTGGGCGAGCTGTGAAGGAAAACCATAAAGGAAAAAGAACCAAAATATTCACCTGAAGTTGCCTAAAGTTTCATGATGGCCTCCACGAGCAGCTCATCCTCTGTGCCTCTAGTTTTCTCGGGTGTAAACTATGCCATTTGGGCTATAAAAATGAAGACCCATTTGAGAGTTACGATATGTGGGAAGTAGTGGAGTTTAGAAGAGATCCTCATCCTCTGCCAAATAACCCAACAGTGGCTCAAATGAAGAACCATGGAGAAGAAGTACCAAAGAGATACAAAGCTCTAACATGCACTTATCAAGCTGTCAGAGAAGACATTTTTATTAGAATCATGTCATGTGAAACAGCCAAAGAAGCTTAGGACACCCTAAAGGAGGAGCTCCATGGAAGTGTGAGAATAAGGCAAAGCAAGTTTTGAACTTGAGAAGAAAGTCTTAAGTTCTAAAAATGAAAGAAACATAGATAGTCAAAGACTATACTACAAGGCTAATGGGTACTGTGAACAAAATCAGATCATGGATAAAGAACTCTCAGATAAAAGGATTGTGGAGAAAGTCCTTGTGAGCCTACTAGAGAGGTTTGAAGCCAAGATTTCATCTCTTGAAGATTCAAATGATATCTCTTAACTAAGGTTATCTGAAATATTGAATGCTCTATAGCTCAAGGGGAAAGGAGGTCCCTCAGACAAGAATACTTTGTTGAGAGTGCTTTGCAAATGAGATACAAGGAGAAACCTCAACACATAAGAGAAGGAAAAAACCTGCTAGTGAAGGTTTAAGCAAGGAAAGACATGGGGATGATAGAAAACAGTCAAAGAAGAAATAGAAGTATGCACCTTGAGGCATTTGTAAAAGAACCAAGCACAAGGAAGCTGATTGATGGTACAAAGACAAGCAACCCTCACCAATCAGATGCAAATACTGCAAGAGAAATTACCATGTTAAGAAAGTTTGCAAGCTGAAGCAACAACCTAAACAAGAGGAGAATGAATCTAAAAAAGCCAATGTATATAAAATTAAGGGTGGAGAAGTAATGTTATTTATGTCGAAGACTATAGAGTGGCCTGAAGATGAAGAGGGCTAGTTCCTTGATAGTGGTTGTATCCAACACATGACTAACAAGCTAGAGCTCTTCACCAATCTCAAAGTTGTTGGTGGTTTAGTCAAAATGAGAAATCGAGAAAGAGTTGCTATAACTGGAAAAGGGAACAGTGGCCATATGAACTGCAAAAGGATCAAAACACATTTATGATGTTCTTCTAGTACCAATACTTGATCAAAGCCTATTGAGTGTGGGTCAAATATTGCAAAAAGGAGACTCTTTAGTACTTAAGGATGCTAGTTACATAGTTCATGATAATGATGGCCTAAAGTTATTTGAAGTTGAAATGATGAAAATATACTTTCTTATTAAATGGAACTCCCTAACTATAGTTGTAAAATGAGCTAGAGTGAAGATGACACAATTGTGACACAAAATATTTGGTCATTGCAACTTGAAATCAATTCAAATTGCTCAAAGAAAGGAGTTGTCATACAAGAAGCAATTCTGCCAAACTCATTAGAAGCCAAACTACAATACAATATATGCATAGCTTTAACATTTAAAACAAAATTATTTTTGTCATTTTCATTCCATTCTACCCTTGGCTTTGAAATAAATCAACGTTCAATAATATCCCATAAATGAATGTCAAGGGACTGTATATATACCATCATCCTTACTTTCCAAAGATTGAATAAGGTAGGATCAAAATGAGGTGGTCTACTTATGATTTATCCCTTTGGTATGATTATCTTTTTATAGCTTTTAGGACCTTTTCTCATGGTTGTTAAACTTGCAATTTAAGATATGCTATGATACCAATTGAAAGTAAACCAAGAGGGGGTGAATTGGTATATCAAATTTTAATCCTCAAATCCCAATGTTCTTTTTCAATATCTGTTTCGCAAATAGTAATAAAAATATGATTGAGTAATTTCGAGTAATAACAATTGAAACACTAAAATTTAGTTCACTTAAAGTTTAAGTATGTATCATATGACGTATGATCTTCAAAACCTCTCAATTCACTTTGAATATAGTAGTAATGAAGATAACATAGTTGGTGATGGTAAAAATATTTTCATATCTCATACAAATTCCACCTCATTTAGTTCACCCATTGCCACCTTGAAGCTTAGTAATGTTTTGCGTGCAACTAAAGTAAAGCAAAACCTTCTCAGTATCTCAAATTTGTAAACAAAATGATACCTCTATAGAATTCTTTCCTAATACATTTCTTGTGAAGGATTTGAACACGGAGGCATCCTTGGTCTAAGCCCGGATTAAAGGAAACATTTATGAGTGGTTGCTCTCTTTGTCAGTTCATCATCACTCGGCAATTGCACTCTTCGCTTCTACAACTACATCTTTTGATGTTTGGCACCAACGTCTCGGCCAACCTTCCTTCTCAGTTCAAAATAAAAGGGGAAAATGAAAATAACTTACTTTAGCTGGGGGTTGTGTAATTTGCACCCTTCACCTTAAGCGAGATAATCTATTAAGAGGGAGTCACTTTAACAGAAAAGTTAACAGCGAAGTAAATTGAACAAAATCTTAAGTTTAGGGGCTACAATGCTAACTTTTGGAGTACATAGGATAAATTGCACAACTCCTTAAGTTGAAAGGGGTTCTCGGCATTATAGCCAAAATAAAATCATCACTCATTTCAAATTACCTATTTCCAAGTCTCATTGTGTCAATTCTTATTGTGAGTCTTGCCTATGTAATAGTCATAAACTCTCCTTTAGCATTTCTGCATTGCTATGTACTGAACCTCATGAAGTTCTCCATACTGATGTTTGGGGACGAGCAACCATTAACTCATTTGATCACTTTCACCAGTACATTATCTTTTGGATGATTTCAGTAAATACACATTATTCTTTCCCCTCAAGCTAAATTTGATGTACCTTCAATTGTTGTACTGCCACATACTTAATAAATCGATGGAGTAAGAACCATGTCTATTGTTGGATGATGATTGGCTACTTGAGGAATCGAAGGAGGGACAAGAATTATCGGGGTAGAATTTTGAGGAGAATAAAGAAAGACATGAGAGATGTAGTCGAAGGATGAGAGTATGGGGGTTTGGGAGAGAGATATTTACCATCAATGGGAAGGGTGTCATGAGAAATTATACTCTTGCAATTATTTGTGGAAGGTAAATTTGAAGCAAATTCAGTTATAAGTGAAGAGGTAAAGGTCAACTATTTCCATTCAAGAAGGTGATCTTGGTGAAACATGTGTCTTTAATTTGGGGAAAGATGTTTAGAAGGAAAATTTGACTCGGTGGATTGAACATGCCTAGAGAGAAAATTTCTTTGTGATTGACGACCATAGCATTTGAGTGCATGATGTGTTTGAAAGTAGCCAAGAAAACACATGGGATGAGCCAGGTTAGAGCTTGTGATTTGACTATAATCATGACCAGGGAAAGTTGAGACATCCGAATACCTTTAATTTTTGAAATTTTGGTGTTTGGTGAAATATATATATATATATATTTCAAATGGTGATTGAGAGTGAAATTTGATCCAAACTAAAGTTACTAAACAATGAAAACTTTGATTATCAATTCCCTATCCCTCCTTTAATAATTAACCAAAATGTATATCCTTAGCAAATTCATATCTAATGCAACTATACACATTTTTTTTAATGTAAAAAGTTTAGCTAGGCGAGGGGGTTATCACATTTTAAGGTTAGGACATATTATAAGCATGAGAGCTTACAGTGGCACTTGTAAATCGCCTACCAAGAAAAATTACTAACAACAGGAATCGAACATAAGGCTTTCAAGTCAAGTGTTTTGATCATTTGCATATACACATTGATAATAACTTTTATTTAAGAATAAGAAGGCATTTAGTATATTGTTATTATCATTTCAGTTTATACTTAGTATTTTAACAAAACAATATATTTAGTATGACAATATTTTAAGATATTTGGAGATATATAATACTTTTATTTTAAAATTATATTATATTATTCAAAAAAATCTTATAAGAATATCATATTTTAAACTTTTATTTTAGAAACTTTTAGAAAATATTTGTTATCTCTTTTTTTATAACTTTTAATTATCATACTAAATTTAAAAATTGTATATATAATATAATATATCTTTATATTTAAATATTTATAAAGTATTAATGTATCAAATGACTTCTAGATCTAATTTGACGTCCAAAATTTTCCCCAGTCCTAGAAGCATATGACAAAAGAGACCAAAAGCCATAATGAGAGCTTAACTTTTGCATGCAATTTCGCTGTCATCACACTGAACATGTTAGGGCTATTGGGAGGTTGATTACATTAATTTCGTGGCCTTTTCATCTCTATAATTTGTCATCTTCCTACCAATTACCAAAGTTGCAATCTTTGTAGACTTCAAAGGATATCCAACAGCACATTTTGCTCTGCATTTTTGATCACTTATGGGTTCCCCCAGATTTATCTATCTTTAGCTTGGAACAATTACTTTGAATTCTTAGCTTCAATATTTTGGTATGTGTGCATCAGTTATATTAGGGTTCTAGATCAGAATTTAGGATCAACTTTCCTAAAGATGAATAAGGATGATATTAGGTAGAGCTTAACATGTTGATTTCTTTTACTATTAGATGTAGATTAAATTTTTTATCATCATTTTTTTAATGTGTAATTCAATTACTAAACTTTTCAAGTGAGAATTTCAAATTAATAGTATGAAATTCAACCTGTTGAAAGAACAAGCTTCCTCTAGAATAAATCAATTAAAAATTGAGAAATGTTTTAGCTAGAATAAACCAATAAAAAATATTGAGTGATCAAACTTTCTGTAAAATATATTTTCAAAATCATCGAAGTGAGGTAGTTGAAGTTTTTTGGTGAAATAGTGAACTTATAGGAATAAATCAATAGGCAACATGAGGGCTCTCAATTCTGAGCTATTGAAATGAAATTTTTAAGATCCAAGTCATAACTTGAGAAAAGCTTTAATTAGTTATTTTCAATTTCATATAATTAATGTGTGAAATTGACAGTATAGCTCTAAATAACAAATTTTAATAAAAAAAAATATAGAATTATTAGGCTAAATTTCAATTCTAAGCTTTTTGGATTATTATAAAGTTGCAAGTCACTAATGCAATCAGAAAATTTCTTGCCAAGAGAAATTGTTTGGCAAGTCCTTATTTATTTACTTCTATTTTTTTGCAAATTCTTTAAAAATATCAAAGTGAAATCATAGACTGCATTAAATGTGTTACATACGAATAAATGTTTCGTTGCCTCAAGCACCATGTGTTATTGGCACTGTTATTAGCCATAAATTTTTTATTGTTTTGTTTGGTGAAAAAAGTTTTTGTTGTTTTAGTTTAATAAATAAATTTTATAATTATATTTGGATTCTTTATTTTATTAATACAACAATTTAGTCTTTATAATGTTAATTCAAGCAATCTTTTTTTTTTTGATTTATTTATTAGAGTAATTAAGTTGCTCTAATTTCAATTAAAGCAAACTTCCCCTTGTAACTATTAGAAAAAAAGTAACTAGAGATAATATAATATTAATTATTTTCTTATCTAACTATTAGTTTTAATTATTTTAGTTTGTAGTTAAATTGATAATGATAGTTTACTTTGGTAGTTAGAGTGATAATATGGCTTTAATGACATTAGAAGGATTTAATTGCTTTGATAATAAAATAAAATTAAAAATATTAGTTAAATTAAAAGTAAAAGGACTCAATTGCTACACTAAATAAACTTGAGTACTAAAATACAATTAAGTTAATAACTAATGACTCAACTATAAGATTGCATAACAGTTCTTAAAAACCCTGGAGATTTTTATTGTTACATGTTTCTCATGTTAGAATTATAATTATTTTTTCTATTAATGGTCCTTAAAAGATTTTGAATTTACAAATAAATGGTTATTTGTTAGTTTTCATGATATTATTGGTAACAACCTATTTAGTGGCTATTATAAAAGAATTCAATTTTTATTCTTGTGTTAAAGAATTGTTCATGTACCTGATGGAATGATACTTATAAATAGCATTATCTATGAGTCTCTAATTTAAGCAATTTAGATATCCTTTCCATAATTGAAAAATTGCCTCAAATTAGAAGATTCGTACAAAATTTTATGTTCTATATATCTATTAACTATGACTAGAGGTTATTAATATTTTATTTTTACTATTTTTAGTACTTTGATATTGTATACTTTTAGTGAATTGATTTACATCATAATTCCTATTATTAACTTGTAAGCACAGCTGTTTTAAAGTCAATCTTACGCCAAATCTCAATTTCTACAATCAATTTTCAAAAGAATATATGCTTGACCATCATATTCATTCAATGAATACATACTTTTTTGGTTTTCCCTCATGAATGTTCCATGATGACTCAATTAGAATTTTCCATCAAAAACTTTGACTTCCATGGGGAAAACCCTGTTATTTTCCAGATCTAAACAATGACCGTAGACTAAATACACATCGAAATTATATTCGAGTTCACTCAGGTTGCAAGGGCTTCTCAACTTTGGTTCATAGAATATTGGAGTAACCATTGAAAGTTAAGAAAGATAAAAAGAATTAAAAGTTAACAATGCTTTTTACCCGTTTGGACTGACATTGGGGTTAAGTTGTTTGTAATATTATTTGAAGGCAAAGATTTCGCCAATACAGAACCTCAAGTCTATGGGATGCAACTCAATTTTAATATAATAATTGTTTTAGTCTTTAACCCAAATTAAAAGACTTATAAACTGATTAATCCAAATCCAAACCATAAAAATCAGGATTGGATAGTTGCGTTATAACTATTAACATTAGACAAACAAGTAGGAGCTATGCTTATTATTATAAGGAATTCATGTAAACTAAAGTGTAAGAGTTTGAAGATAAGTGATATTTATTATTATTATTTTCTTATATGTTGATATTTATTAGTTCAAATAGGTGATTTTTATTGATATAGATTAATTGAAGAGGTTGAACCATTCGGCTTCTGTCAATAAAGTGGTGATATGAGGTAAAATAGTTCATAATTCATTGCAATAGAAATATAATTTGTATACAAAAAATTTAAAAGATAAAAATTAACTTATATATAAAACTCAATTTTTTATAATTTTAAGTTATATATTTTACTCAAATAAGTTTATATTTTTTTTATTAGTTAATTCGAATATACTATAGAAATATTTCATGGTTTTATTTATCAATTATTTATGTCATACTATGTTATTATGCAAAAAGAAAAAAAATAATTTAGAGAAAGTATAATAAAGGAAAGAATGTGCCACATGTCTTTCATACAAAAATTTAATTTTGAAGAAAAAATTAAAGAGAAAACAACACATGACATTATTAATGATTGTTGTTATATAGGTATGGAAACGGATCCCCTTGTGTATACGAGGAGGTCATGTTCCCTCATAGCTGTAAGATGAGGAAGGGCAGGGTTGTCCCTTGTTATATATCATGGGAGGCTGTAGGCCCCCCAAAATTTTTAAAATTTTAAATATAATATAATATTATTATATAAAAATAAAAATATTATAATTTAGCCTATTCAATAAAAAGTATTTGATTTTTTTTTCTCTTTAATACCCTCAATAAAAATGATCTAGGTTCACCCTTGGGGAGGGGCAGAGGTCATGTTATATATTATACTCAATTAATTTTATATACTATAGAAATATTTCATAATTTTATTTATCAATTATTTATGTCATACTATGTTATTATGTAAAAGGAAAAATTATTTTAGAGAAAATATAACAAAGGAAAGAATGTGCCTTACAGCCATAGGATGGGGGAGGGACAAAATGGGTGTTCCAAGTATGTTGTCGACTCCTTAGGATGAGAAAATGTTTAGTACTCCTGTGAGTATGATACTCCCTTCGTTTCATCTGCACTACGTAGTATTTTTTTAGTAAAAAGTGCTATGTGATGTAGATTTAATAGAGGAAGTACCATACTCCTAAGAGTACAAAAAATATACTCCCTTGGGACACTCATTTTGGTGACAAATACACATTGGTGCATTTGTCTGAGGTGTGTGGAACCTTGTGTTAAAATACAGTGCAACTGAGAGCCCCAAAGGACTTTGCCAAGCCATAAGTCCATATCGTGGTGAAGTCCACTCCACGGTTACCTCCAACATTATGTGCTACCAAACATAGTTCATGTATTCTTGGAAATCTTGGTTACTTTTAACATGACTAATATTTAGGATCGTGGTATGTATAGGCAATGTTGGTTTATTAGACAAAAATATCTCACATGGGCTAACCCATATGTCTATGATAATGACTCATATACTTGTCAAGATTTCTGCAGTTATATGGTACAGTTCCTATTTTAGATACCATTCTACAGCGTCTGGAAAGACATTTACCTGTAAGAAGTAATAAAAGACGTAAGCCTTTCTAGTTTTACTGTAGAAAGACAGAGAGATGCACCCGTCCAATATAAAAAACAAACGAAGTTACATAGAAATTACTAGTGTTTCAGCTGAAAAACCTAATTAGTTTCCAAACAAGCAAGAGTGGTACTAGTAATAGCAAGTAGCAACATCAATTAGCTCCCCCCCCCCCTTGAAGTGAAGTGAAGTGATCCTGTTTTCAGTTGTCCAGAAATTGAAGGAGCATAAACAAGCCAGAATTATAATTAATTGACTTTTTGTAGACATTAACATTTTTAGAATTATAATTATAAATAAATGAACACACACACACACACACACACACATATATATATAAAGAGACAGAAATTTACCCTTTTTTAATTCTTTTGAATCAGCATTAACACCTTCTAGAAGAGAATATTAACTTTTTAATACCAACTGGATTTGTTTTTGCTATTTACAAGGCAGTTATGGGTAGTGATGTGAATAATACATATACTTGATTTGAAGATAGCAATGTGAATAGAGAAACATAATTTGATTGCATGTGACGTGAATAGACCTAACTTGATTTGAAGATAGTGATGTGAATCGACAAACACAATTTAAATGAAGTACTTATTTGTAGTGTACTGTCTCTCATTTGGAAATAATGTATTTGATTGCTTCATACCTTACTACAATGGCATCAAAGCTACTTACCAAGGCTGTTAATGTAGGTGAAGGGTCAGATAAGGCAAAATGGAATGATACGAACACTGAAGTGTTCTTGAAAGTATGTATTGCAGAGATTGAAGTTGACAATAGGCCTCACAGACATTTTACTAAAGAATTGTAGAATAATATAGTTGAAACATTTAATAAGGATATGGGTTAAAAGTATCAAAATAAACAAATGAAAAATAGATAAGATGCTTTGAAACAATTTTCGGCATGTGGGCAAGGTTAGTTAAGAAAGAAACAAGTCTTTGATTGGATCTAGTCAAGCGGACTGTTATAGCATCTCTAAAATGGTGGGCTACAAGGGGTAAAGTATGTATTTATAAATAACTCAATGAATAAAGCTCTTATATGTTAATTATTTATAGTATATTTACAATTTTTTCTTCATATGATTTAGAGGAGAATTCTAAATATTTGAATTGGAATGATCGAGGTCCAAAATTTCTTGATTTGATGGAAAGATGCTTCAAGGATGTGGTTGCAACTCGTTATGATGTTTATATACCTCCCAGGAATCCTGTAACACATAAGCAACCAAATGACCAAAATGTGAGTGATGATGCAGTATCTCATGCTACAGAGGGTGAAAGGGATGTTGATGAACATCCATTGGATGACATTAATGAGATACTTGGTGCCTCAAACAATCTATAAAGGAAGAGGAAGAGAGGATGACAAGGAGATAAAAGGGTTGGGACAGCCTAGAGTATACAAAATTCTCTTGATTGACTTGTTGATAGCATCAATGAAGTGTCAACTACAACTATTACATTACCAGATGATCCTTACATTGTGACTAGGTATATTAATTTGCTAAATACTGTTACGGGGTAATAACAAAATGACCCTCTATACTTGTTGGCCATTTGCATCATGCAAGACGAAGTAAATAAAGAGACGTTTGTTATATTCATGGAAATTAGTACTGACTAGGTTATTCCATGGTTGAACACATTTACAATGGAATAGACGAGAAACTATAAGTGATATTGACGTATTAGGCTTCGATGATTGTTTTGTTATCTTATTGAACTTGATTTTCAATTTAGGACTTATGTTTTATGTTGGACATGATTTACGTTGAACATGCTTTTCATTTGAGGATTAATGTTTTACATGTGTTATGTCTTGTACAGGTCATTGGTTATTGAAATAAATTATGTTTATTTGCATAAGATGTCTGATAATCCAGACTCAAATACTGAACATGTTGCAAATGCATGTCGTCTTAGGGATGAAAATATGAAACAAATTTTAAATGCACCTAGATTAGTTGGTGGTTTGGTAGTAGATTACAATGCAAAATATCTACATAAAACGTACATAAGAACATATATCCTTACAGGCCATTAATGGGTTAAAGAATTGTTGTAAGGAAATGAGGATCGGCTTTTTGAACAATTCAAGATAAGGAAGAATGTCTTTTGGAGTCTTGTAATAAACTTAACCCATAATTATGGATTGCAACCAATAGCTCATGTTGGAGTATACGAGACTATAGCCATGTTCCTATACACATTTGGTCGTGGGGCAACTTCTAAAGATGTTCAATAGAGGTTTCAAAGACCTAGTAACACGGTATCTAGATAGTTCTATAATGTATTAAAATATGTTAAGGGATTAGGAGGATGGATTATAAAACCTGCTGACCATATGTTTAGAGATGCTCCTGATTATTTTATGCATGACGAATGCTATTGGCCTTACTTTAAGGACTGTATAGGAGATATTGGTGGCACCTATATTGATATTATTACCTTTCCTGATAAGAAGATATGTTACACTTGTCACGCCCCAATTCTGGGCACATGACTGGTGTAGGAAACTGCTACTTGTGTAGCATCCTACAAGCCTTTTTAACTATGTATTAACTACTCTCAAATGAAATAAGATAAAACATATTCAAATTAAATTACTTAAAAGAACTTTCTTTCAATCCAACTTTAGAAAAATTTTGGTAGAGTTTCTTCTAAAATAAGGACTAATCCAGGGGAACAACAACCCCACCAAAAAGATACAAAAACAACAGAATAATCTAGATAGCCTACACGGCCAAAATCAATATCAACTTGTTATCAAATAGTTAAATATGACAATCCACAAGACAACTAAATGCAACTCCTAGCCAACATGTCCATAGAGTTCTCAAAGTTCCTCCACTGATGATACAAGCAGGCTTACCACTTTCTACTAGTAAGCTCGAGATAGGTGGACGGAGTATAAGAAGGTTCACCAACTGCAGGATCTAAAAAAAATATAAATATAACGGGGTAAGGTATGAGACTCAGCGAGTGAGAAATACTTACCAGAAGATATCTAGCTTCCCATATGCACTTCACATTACTTTTACAAAAGTGTTCTAAATAGATGAAAGTTAACAAGTATTTTTTTGAAATATGTAAAAAAAAAAAAATATCGTGATACTCAACTGGCCAAATAATATATATTACTCTAGGAAGTAACTTAAGAATTTTCACATATCAAAGAAACTATAAACTTCATCCCATAGAAATATTAATTTCTAAACTAAAGTTTCATCCTTAAAATTAAACAATAAGGAAACCCATTCTACTAAATGAAGGAAACCAGAACTATTTAGCTAAGAGGAATTCTTCTATAATATAAATGTCAGGGCCATCCCTAGTAGAAAAGCTCAACCACAATATTTAAGCTATCTCCACTAGAGAAGCTCAACCACAATATCTGGGTCATCCCTAGTGACAAAGCTCAACCGCAACATTTATAATGTTATTTCTAGTATCTAAAACTTACTATATACCGTGGATCCTAATCTAAATTTTACTACTTAAATCCATACTCTGTCCACTTGTTAACTATGATTCCATGTTCATTCACATAATCATAACATTTTCAAACAATAAAAAAATCATAAATAATATTCTTGAAATAAACTTTTGGATTTGTAAAACTCTAGGCATCTAAAGATAAGTGAAATTCACTTACTGAAAAGCTTTCCACGGCCAAAACTCCACTTGCCCCACAAAATGCACGCTTGGAGGAAACTTGTTGACAATCAGGCCTCAAGAATTTATTTTTGGAACTCCTATAATTTTAGTTTAGCAAATCGGCCCTAAAAATCCAAAATGGTGTGAAACAACCCCTTCCTCAACTAAGTTTTGACCAACACAGCAAGAAGGAAAAAGAACCCAAGATTTTCAAGCTTCCAAGGCTAGAATAACTTACCTGAAGTCCCAAGATGATTTGGAACCAAAAATCCAAAGAAGTCACACTCTGAATCCACAGTCAAAGTCTCCAAAAGTGAGATTTTTGAGCTATTTCACAAAACAAAAACTAGAGGTGCAAGAGGAGCTCGAGATGAAGAACTTTTATGAAGGAAGCAAGACGAAAGGAGGTGTATATTTTCTAGGCTCAAGCTCAAAAATTTCTCCAATGGCCGCCCAAGAGAGAGAGCGTGAGGAAGAAGAAGAGTAGTGGTGAGGGAAAAAAATAAAGGCTAGGGCATTTTTGAAGAAGCCTCGGGGGCAAGATGACCAATTTACCTTTCACTTAGCATTTTGGACTACTATTTTATTTTATTACTCAATTAAATAAGAACCATCCATTTTAAATTCTAAAAACTTATTTTAGATAAATTTCTTAACACAATATTGATCAAGAATGATTTATTTAAAAAGGCCATTACAACACTGGAAGAAAGGAAACCACAACTACCAATATTCTTGCAATTTGTGATTTTAATACGTGCTTTACTTATGCAAATGTGGGCTAGGAGGGTTTAGCACATGATACTAAAATTTTGATAAAAACTTTACGGAATCCAGAATTTCCTTACTCACTTGAAGGTTATAACTCTTATGTTTTGTTATTATTTTTTAGATGATGAAGCATAAATTTGTTTCTATTATTATAAATATTTTATTGTAGAAAAGTACTACCTTGTGGATTCGGGATATCGAGGCATTCCTAGGACCTTACAGAAATACAAGGTATCATATTCTACGTTCATGCTGAGTCCTCTGGGATTTAGATCTCATAATGAAAAGTTTAACCACCATCACTCAAGTTTGAGGTGTATCATTGAAAGAACATTTAGAGTTTGTAAAGTTAAATAGAAGATATTGCAAAGGATGACAAGCTATCAGCTCAAAATACAATTTGCTATCATATGGTCATGTTTTGCTCTTCACAAATATATTAGAAGAATGGATGCTGATCTAGATCTTCTTAAACTCTTTGAGACTATTGATAGCTCAGAAGAACAACATGATCAGGGGGATGATGAATGCGAAGAGAGGCCTGTCACTAGAGAATATTTTAGTTCGATTAAGAGAACATTATATAATGTGTTGTGTACAATTTATTTCTTGTAGTTGACAATTATTTTTTAAGTAACAAGCCACAAACCATTTCTTGTAATTGTCAATTATTAGTTAACTAACAAATATTTTTAATTCATAAATATGCTTAAGTAAATATTATTTTTTTATATGATTAAAATTATTTATTGGTTGCCCTACAAGACTTTTTTATTTTGATAAACCATTTTTCAATCCAAATATAAAGTTACAACAAAAGTTAAAAGTGAAGCAAAAATAAAAACTGTTAAGAATTTGATTAGAGTTTCAAAATAATTAATTAAATGGAAAATGAATTCATCTTTCAAAAAGAGAAAATCTTTTTTCACTGTAAGTTACTAAAATCTGTTGACTTTTTTAGAACCTTTCACTTAACTAACTTTTAATTTCTTCCTAATCAAATTAATCAAAAGTTAGGAAAGTGTTTTTTAAAACAAACAGTATTAGTTATTTTAGTTATTATATATAGTAATTTAGTTTCTATAATTTTAATAAGAGCAATTTGATCCCCTAATTTATATATCTAAAACAATTTAATTTTTTTAATTTTAATTAGACCAATATTATTCTTTAATTATTAAAAATAAAAGTAATTAAAGAAAAATTTTAAAAAAATTGTGTCAATGAAATTTAATTACGTCTCATTAATTATATTTTTAATTTATTAAATTAAATATTTTTTGACCCTGTAGTATTATAAATGATCAATTTTTTCTTTCCATTTTTGAATTTATACAGTGTCACCCTTTAAAATTTTAAAATGGTGCAATCAAATTTCTTTATGTTCTCTTCGTCCAGGTGCTAACATTATGGATATCATAAAAAAATTTCTCCTCTTCACGTTCCTTCTTTTTTACTGTGTAATACAAAACCATGTGCATCCTAATTCTCTTTTTCAAAATTATTCATTGGTGCCCAACGTGCTACCAAATTCTTATATATATATATATATATATATATATGGTGCCAACTGCCAAGGTACTATTCATCTTCTTTTTTATTTTATAGAAATTGGTTATTCAGTTATAAAAAAATTTTATTTAGTTGTAAAAAGTGATTAAGTAATCATAAGAGAATAATCACTTTTTATAACTAGATAACTTTTTTATAAAGATAAAAAAAAAAAGAACAGTATCTTGGTACAAAAGATGCATGTTAAATTGTTAACCAATACATCTTCATAGATAGGTGAGAGCTGTGGCAGATGTAGGACTTTATTCCTTTTTTTATGACATAATAATAACAAAGATAAAAAATAATTTAAAAAATAACAATCTATATTATAAATAAATAAAAACATTAAAATTTTTAAAATCTTTCTTTACGAATTTCGTATGTTGAAGTTGATACATTTTAACCTCACTAAAAATAATATCAATTACGTCTTTCTCAATAATAAACAATCATTGAGGACTTGATCATTCCATTGCACAAATAAATGGTCATAATGTTTATTAGGGAGAAGTATTTTTTTATGCTTGTAATTGTAGAATTAATACTAATTTCAAAAATAGACATATTATTGAATAAGTAATATGTTTTTTGTTTGCACTGATGCTCTAAAAAGATCACTAATTCCATTCAATGTAATAATATAAGTGGGATAGAGGTATCCTGATAATGAAAAATGTAGTAAATAAATGATATTATCACAATAAATCATCTGGGCTAGCTGTGGGCCACTTCTTTTAAGCAACGAAGAAATTCTTGAGAAATCGGTTTGGAATAATTTTTGTTTTATTATTTTATAAAATAATTTTTAAAAATAAAATTAAAAAAATAGTTTTTATAAACTAAAAAAATAAAAAATTTGTTTGAATGTAAATTTTGAGAACAATTTAAAAAAAAACAAAAAATTTGTTTAAAAAAAATATTTCAAGAAACAATTTAAAAAAAAAACTTGTTTCATTACAATAAAATAAAAATATATTTTTTTAAAAAATTAGTGACAAGTTTGATATGTTTAAACAATGAGCCAAATAAGTACAAGCAAGAACAAAATTGCGTGACCTACTCTTTCTTCTACAAAGTTACAATTTACAAGATAAACCTGCTACTCTGGCTAAACATAAATATATAAATGGCATCAGTGTTTATACCACATACTAAGAATAATCAAATGGTTAACTTATTGCTCTGCCATTTGAAAATTTACAAAGCACGTTACATGTAATTAAGACCCACCACTATTGCTAATAGCTTGTTAAATTTGGTACAAGGATAAATTTTAACAACAGAGAAAATGTTCACCAAATAATAATCCAGAGGCAACTGCTAGGAGGATGATCTAAGAGTAAGCCTTCAGAAATTGCAGTCTTTCCAACACCAGGCTCACCAATTAGCACGGATTATTGTTTGTTCTCCTGGAGAGAATCTGAATGCACCTGCGTATTTCATCATCTCTTCCTATGACTAGGTCAAGTCTGCCTGCTTTAGTCATTGCTGTCAAATCTTTCCCATATTTTTCCAAGGCTGATACCTCCCTTCAGGATATATAAAACCTATATGTGAGACATGAATACTACAAAACATAGATAACAGAAAATATAACACAGCTTCTAACTGCCAAAATAAAGTCAGAGTATACATATCAAACATGAGCTAAACAATCAGGTTCTTGGGCAAGAGTATAGATATTGAAAAAAATATATATTTTATTCCCCAAAGGGACTGCAGTTTTCTTATGTATGAATAGCCTCAGATATTTTGATTTGTTGGCTGCAGTCATATAGCCCGTGTACGAGTCAAAAGAAAACTCAAATTCAACGATACTCCATCCAGACAGTAGGATGGGGTTATAATATTGTGGTCAGGAAACTATATGCAGAAAATTAAAAACACTTTGAAATAGATTTTACATATTTATTTCATATAAAATTTTTACAGTTTATGAAAATTAAGAAGGTGATTTATAGGATTCCAAAATTCATGTACCAAAATTGTAATTAGAGTATAAGAGGGTAAAATATATTATACCCTAAAATTTGAACTATCATGAAAAAATTATAACTTTATGAAAAACAACAACGCAGAGGGCAATAAAGAATCTAAATACATAGCATTAGGGTCAGTTTCCTTCCAAAAAATTTTTCATATATATATAATATAATTATTTCCTCTAAAATTTGCATACTACCTTCTCTATTTTTTAAATATATACTATTGTGCCTCCCTTATTATTTTTTATAATTCTGTCCCTTATAGAGTTAAAAACTTTATTGGCACAAAACAAAACTTTAAAAAGTAGTGATTATCACTAATTAAGAGTATTAATAGATAATTAAGTGTGAATTAATTATGTATTTTATTTATTTATAAAATAATTTAATTATATTTTTGCTAAACACTTCTTTCATTTGCTTATGATTCGCCCCCTCCCTCTCCCTCTCAATTTTTTTCTTTTTTGACTATGCAATTAGGTATTTTTTAAGTTATACCTAAAGGCACCGATAACTCCAGATTTTTTTTTCATATTTTTTTCTTTAATTATTTTATTTTTTACTCTTATTTTTAACATTGTGTTTAAAATTTTTTTAAAAAAACTTTTTGACTTTTTTAAATTTAAATTTTTTTGAATTTCTTAAAATAAAAATTATAAAAAATAATAAATAATAAAACACCCAAGACTAGTGCCTTTGATGTAACTTAACAAACTCATGCAATTATTCATAATTCACCATCAGAATAAAGCGCGATTAGAATAGGAAAATGTGATTTGGATACCCAGCCCATTTTTGAGAGGGAAAGAACTAAGGAGTTTGGACTAATAAAAAGGCATTCCGGATTCGCCTCTCCTCGGCTATCAGAATTTTGCGACGAGGAAGCACATTCTCAGCTTTCTACAAGTGACAACTACTACACAATCAGTAGCATGATCTGTGACGTGTTCAATTCAAGTATAAGAACGCCTCTTCTTGCATAACTTGCCAATCAACTAACCTGCAAAAGGAAATAAGAGTGGTAACATAGGCGTGAAATGTTAAATGGGCTATAAATACCAAGTGTAATCTCATTCCATAACACATTAAGCAGCCATCCAAGCAATCTTCTCCCTAATGGCTATCTGGTTTTTCCTCCTCCTTCCACTCTTTACAGTTGTTGACTCTCAGCCCATAAATGCAATCAACAAAACTGACCTGCAGGCAGCCATGGCTGACATGCGAACACAATCTTACCATGGTTTTGTTATCCTCCTCAAAATCCTCAACAGTATGCCCAACACTCTGCAAAACACCGACCTAACGTTCTTCATGCCCAACAATGAAGAATTATCTCAGTTCCCAATCACTCCAGATCATCTCCATGATTTCATACTCAGCCATTCCATTCCAACACCACTAGTGCTCAATCATCTGTTACATTTCCCAAGTGGCTCTCTGGTTCCTTCAAGCATACCAAGCAAGATGATCAGCATACTCAACAGCGGGAGATTAGGCTTGTTTGTTAACAATGCAAGGATCACCACACCCGATGTGTGCCAAAGCTCTAATAAAGTGCCATGGTATCAGTACTGCTATAACATTTGAAAACATGGTTCCTAGTCCCCGTGCTCCAGATTTGAAGAATCCTCCAAAGAACAATAACGTAGCAAAGCCAACCCCATCTGTCAAGCAGATGAGCAACCCACCTTATCAATGAGGGTAAAGATATTTTACCCTTTAATGTTCTGTTCTGTTATCAATAATAAAACATCAGTTTACTATGTCCCTAATTATGATATATCTGGCCTTCAGCCACTAATGTAACTGAGTAAAAAATATGCTATAGTCCCTGAATGTCAAAACTATCACATTAAACCAATAAACACACAAAATTTCAGCCAGCAACTAGCAAGCCTCCAATAATTTTTTTACAAAAGCATATCCATATACCACATAGAAGAACATAAAAGGCCTACTGCAAACTGCTCTTCCCTGTACAAAGGCTGGTAAGACTGTCAAAATTCAATAAAATTAGACTAACTCTATCAGTTATCAGTTGTTCAACAATAGAAAGACATTACTATGATTGGGTAAATAATTACAGCATACTCCAAACCAGAATTCATGGATTTGTTCGGAAAGGGTGGCGCTCATTAGGCTGACTGTCCGCCTTGGGAGGGGCACTATAGAGCAGATCATGAATTTTGGAATACATCAGCATCTGAGATGGGTCGCCACCACTACTGCTCTGTGATGCACGCGAACTCTCCTGCAATTTAATCTTCTCATACAGATATTGCTTCTCAGCCTCAGCCTCACTCAATCGTTGTTTCAAGTAGTTGCTAGTATATTCCTCCTCTGATTTATCTGTCTTGGCAAGAGCAATCCTCTGGAGCCTCTCAGCCTCTCGTTTAGCCTCATTAGCCTTAAACTGGAACATATCAGCTTCTGCATTTTTAAGCCTCACAATTCTCTCTAGCTCTTCTATCTGCAATTTCTTCTTTTGCCTGTCCAGCTTGAGTTCTGCCGCTTCTCTGGCCTTGTCAGCTAATTCTCGATCACAAGCATCAAGAGCCAAACGGGCCTTCTTGAACATTCTCAACTTCTCATCAGCTACCATTTCCATCTTTCCTATAGCCTCCTGAACCACTTCAGCAATTCTATTGCATGCCTCCTGCGGAGCAATCAGCCTTCCACTTTCTCCATTTTCCAGGCTCTTTTGGGAGTCCATCTCAAGCTCTTCATTAAGGATAAGCATTGATTAAAATATGGTAAAACGATAAATAATTACAGGCACCCCCCCTCTCCTCACATCAGGAGGAAAAATTACAGTTGTAATTAATTGTATCAAATTTATTAATGAATTGTCTAATGATTGCATAATGCATACCACCCCCTTTCATCCTGCAAGTTTAAACTTGGTTTTGTGGCATGCAATCATTTTAAAACTCATAATGATGGGGAAAAAACATATCATGCTTTAGTCTAAAAGCATTATTTGTCCTTGCTATCTCTACTTTTTGTGTGTTATCATGCTTTTAGACATAATCACATTCAATACATTAGAAGTGAAGAAATCATGAAATAAAAAGCATCATAATGCCTTCTTCTTACTATTACTATTTTTATATCTAACCAAAGCCAATATTAACGCAGAAAATGAAACATACAACAATTCACAGGAAAATTAGAATGCTAAACATAATGTGTACCTTGGAAAAAGATCAGTATTGCTCTGTAAGCTGCCTTAGATTCCACTTTTCCACTTTTTATTTTTTCCTTGAGATCATCACACTTCCAAAATAGTTTTCTCCCTCGGGGGTCTTTACTACCATGAAAGATCCTATTTACATAATCAAGTTCCCTCATTAAAGCTTCCCCATCCCAGGATTGTGCACAGTGCTGGAAAACATCTTTAACCCAACCCAACAGTTCTGAAGTCCTATTACATGCTTGACACCTGAAAACCATTTCACTAGGTCCTGCTCCACTTTTCGCAGAAGGGCCCATGCAAATTAGTTGATCATGAATGGCACAATCTGTGTGAGTCCAATGAGAACAAAAATCACATCCAATCCAGCGACATGTATTTACTTCAAAATCAAACTTGTTGCAGATCACACACATGCAAAGGTTGCAGAAACCATTTCTGTTTGTGCATATTTCACAGGTACAATCATCAGCTGGAAGCTGGTTTTGGCAAGCTATGTTTCTGCATCTCTTGAACACAAAGATCTCAATGAGGGAAGCTTGTGATAGACTGATGCTAGGATGCAAGAATCCCTGAATTCCAATATTTATTGCAACAAGGATTTCAAGATGCACGCGATGTGCTCTAATTAATGTCTTGGCTGTTAAATCAGTTCTACTCTGCACAAGCTTCTGCAGAATAAAAAATTCCTCTCTGTGTTGTGAACCATTCCCTCCCTCAAGGATAACTCTAAGTCCATTCTTCAGCTCTTCTAGAAATTCTTCAGGTAGATGATGCATCTTTTCAGAGATTATATCAACTCTTTCTCTTGCTATGTCCTGAAGAGTGATTTTGTCAGCACTGGAAACACGACGAATGACTGACTGCTCAGGAAAATCATTATCTGCTTTCCCATTCTCCATCTTCTTTGCCGCAGTGGCATCAGCAGTAGGCCAAGTTTCTCGAGAACTGGCACTTTCAGTAGGAGATTCACGAATGTTGTCAGAGTTTGATCTAGGTTCCTCAGGAGATAGATGAGCATCTGAAGGAACTAGAGATAGTGATGTTTGTAGCCCTCCAACTCGTGATTGCTGGCGAGGAGGGAGCATTTTTGATGAAGGCTGGCTGTTAATGTTAGATCCAGATGATGCACCCATTAGAAGTTCTACTTTGTCAGTAACTGTGGCAGCCGTACTTATATGCATTATTATGAACCACCATACATGATAATAATTTTTTCTTTGCTATTATTTAAGTGACAAAAGCTGACTCCAGTACTAAAAGTTACAATAGATGAACTCAAGCAAAATCATAAAGCTAACATGCATCCATTTCAAAAAATAAACCTAAGAAATATGAAGTTCTTTGTCTCTTGAGACTGCAAAGTAACCAAGAATCTATGAACTCAGAATCAATGATTTACTTAAGATCTAAGAACCAATTGTCATAAGCTCAATCTATTTTATCATAAAGATGATTTTCACATATATTATTACAAATCTCGCCAATAGTCTGTTATGTAGGTGGAATTAAGTTCACAGGCACTAAGCAGGTCCTGCAGTTATGTAATACCCCTACATTACAGGGCATAGTAGCAGCAAGAGCTATATGTTCCTAAAGCTTCTCACTAGAATAGTCACAAGTCTTAGCCTGACAAAAGACACATTCCCTAGTCAGATAGTCCTCAAATGAAGAAGTTGAAGATTTGAGCAATTTGAGCAAACAAAAGGAAATTCTCTCATCATCAGTTTTCTATTGAAATGCACTCCTTATTCCAGGTAGGGGATGTATTATTCCTAGATTCAGTCATATTACACTCCCATACGTTCTCAGGCATTTCTAACAAAGACAAGCTAAAGTCCAAAAACAAAAACATGGACAAGCTGAGCTGGAGAGGAAGAAGGCATATTGCACAAGAAGGATTCGTAATTTTTATCAGCTGAAGAGGCACATCATCACAATGCAAACAGCATTCACAAGAAAATCCAACAGTTATGGTGCAGTAGAAGATTCTTAGATAGTTTGATACTAGTGTTATTCATCGTCATGCTATAATGTAACGGGTTGTAATTTGGATTCTTCTATCCTTCACTTTCTCTTTAACTTAGTAGTTAGTACTCTGGACAGTTGATTTTAGCTTTCATACAAGGGTATGTAATTTTAATTATTATATAAAAGAACCTTCAGTTCAGGGCTGGAAACATAGAGGACTAATCCAATTTTTTTGTCTGTAAGATTCCTTCAATTCTCTTCCACACGAAAAACAATAATGGGTGGAGGGGGGGGGGGGGGGGGGTC
>JASKGM010021848.1:0-29530 GCA_034509205.1 Ceratonia siliqua | reverse complement strand
TTGAATTTATTAACATGAATTGATTCTGATCATGACTTTTATAGTGACTAGGAAGTATGACCTCTCTAGATCCTGAGATCAAACCCTGAAATATTTCTAGTAGTGATATTCTTATGGACTGTCTGATTATTTGTTTTACTGGGTTGTATCTATTTTATTATCCGATCTGTGTATATTCCTACATTATTTGGTTTTAAGTTCATTATGTCCCAATTTTGTACTGCTGCCATTTCTAGATCATGAGTAAGAAATTTGCCTTCATGCTTCTTAAGCTACGAGAGGTATATGCAAATTACCTTACCCTTCTGCACAACACACAACCCAAACTAATTCAGAATGTCACAATGTACTACATACCCTTGGCCACTAACGGGTAACGCCAAAACTGGGGCAACGATCAAGCATTCTTTCAGTGTTCAGAAACTATCCTCACAAGTTGTAAACCATTAAATCTTTACATCCGTTTGTGTCAACTTAGTCATAGGAGATACTATGCATGAGAAATCCTTGACTAAGTGATGATAGTAACCTGTTAGACCCAAAAAGCTACAAATTTCTGTCATTGTGGAGGGTTTGGGTCAATTCATTATTGCTTCTGCCTTCCTGGGGTCCACCGTAATACCTTCCTTAAAAACTACGTGTCCTAGAAAAGTTACTTGAGAAAGCCAAAATTTTCATTTTGAAAAATTTGCATACAATTTATGTACTCTCAGAGTTTGTAACACCATTCCCAAGTGTCATGCATATGCTTCCTCATTCACTAGGATGTCATTGATAAATACAATCTCAAATTGATCAAGAAACTGTCAGAATAACTATTCATCATATCCATGAAAGCAGCAGGAACATTTGTCAAGCTGAAGGACATCACTAAGAATTCATAATGACCATATATGGTTCTAAAAAAAGTCTTCATAATATCTTCATTTCTTATTCGTAACTGATGGTACCCTAAACAAAGATCTATTTTTAAAAAACACTAACCTCCTTGAAGTTAATCAAAGAGAGCATCTATGTGTGGGAGTAGATATTTGTTCTTTACTGTAACGTTATTCAATTGTCTATAATCTATACATAATCTCAAGGACCCATCTTTTTTCTTAACAAAAATATAAGTGCTCCCTAAGGGGATGTACTAGGACAGATAAAGCCCTTATCAACTAGATCTTGTTTCTACATCTTTAGTTCCTTAAGTTTAACAAATGACATCCTGTAAGGTGGACGTGAGATAAGGGTTGTTCCTAGTATACCATCAATACAAAACTCAATGTCTCTTAAGGAGGTAACGCCGGTAATTCTGCTGGAAAAGCATTTGAAAATTCACTAATAATGGGGACCTCTTTTAGCTTGACTTCTGAAATGTTTGTTTCTTAAACGAAGGCCCAGTATGATTCACACCCTTTTTTCACTAAACAGTAGGCATTTATGGTAAAAAAAAAAAAATTCATAGAAACTCTGGTTTTATTACCTTGAATTATTAAGGTTCTCTTCTTCGGTAAGCATAACTGAATAATCTTATTGAAACAATCCAGGCAGGCATGATAGTAAGAAAGCCAGTCTATTCCCAGAATTATATCAAAATCATTTATCTCAAGGATAATCAAATCAATAGGCAGATGCAAATCATTAATACTAATCAAATAGGAAGGCAATATGTTGCAAGCAACTAAAAGCTCTCCCAATAGATACAACATGAGACAACTCCATAGGTAAGCTAGATATTTTTAACAAAAAGGCTAATGTGGAAAAATGAATGAATGAGTTGCACCAGAGTCAAACAATATATGTGCAAGGAAAGAGTCCACTAACAAAGTTCCTATGACTACAACGTTGGAAGCTATAGCATCCTCTTTGGTTAGAATGAAGACTCAAGCTTGAGATCCAGATCTAGAACATGGCCCTGTGCTTTACTAGTGTTTCTAGGGTTAGCCTGAGAGGAGGACTAAGTAGAAGAGGCTGAAGAAGTATGTACATAATTCAATACCATAGATCCTCTACTATCTCCTTGGGCTACCTGCTTGTTAGCATAATTCTTTATTAAATGTTCTTGCTAACCACACCAGAAACAAGCACCACTCTCCTTGTGGCACTAGCCTACATGGAAATTTTGCATTTTCCACAAGCATTTTAAGTCTGGGATGAGGGTGACAGCAAAGAAGCTGCTTCACGAGAAGATTGATTAGTAGTAGTAGATTAGTGGGCACACTTATCTTACTTTGTAGTAACATTACCAGTAGAGGAAGAGACATTTTCTAGTCTAGAAGAGAATTAATGTCTCTTTTTACTGTTGCAATATTGTTAAACTGTGGTTTCTCTTTTTGTCTGATCTATAGCTTAATAGCCCTATTGTATACTTGTTCATAGGTACTGTCATCAGTGACAATAATACCATTAAATTAGACTGTTAAGAGCACTTTAACAAACTGTCAGGCCTTCTATTTTTAGTAGGAACTATATTTTGGGCAAACTAGGATAACTGGAGAAATTTTGCTGCATGTTGGGATACTAACATATCCCTAGTCTATCTGAGGGTAAAGAATTCCTTTATCTGAGCTTGACACTCCCTCTTTAGAAGAAAGTGCTATAAGAAAGCAGTTTTAAAGGCATCATGGCATATACAAGTCCTTCCAAGGGTCCCTTAGCTTCCCACACATGATACTAATTAGCAATTAGACCATCTAACTAGAACCAATTTAATTTGACCACATACATTTTAGGACAGTATAGAACTTTCCACAGTCGTTCCATCTGATTGATAAATTACTGCGAATCCAAGGTGGAATCATCCCCAGAAAATTAAGGAGTTTCAACTTTTGAAAGCCTTCTAGTTGACTTTAAAAGGTTGGAGAAGTCACAGGGGCTAAAGAAGTAATTAAAGGGACTTAAGTCCTTAAAGTATTCTTTATAGAAATTTAGGTCTTAATCTAAGCAATTTCTTTAGTAAACGCTCTAATAGCTCTTTTAAGTTTCATAGCCCATTGGAGGATCAAGGCTTCATGTATTGGCTATGTATCTATACAAAAACAAGAGCATTTTTTGTTACTTCCAGTGAGGATCAAGCCCTTGACCCACCATGGCCCACAGGAAATAATTATGGTTTAGTAGAAACTTAATGAGATATTGTAATTTGAGCTCTGATTTTGGGAGGAATTTCCCTAAAATTACGTAATACTTTAATAACTTAATAAGTATAATACACTAATAATGTTAGAACTTGGTTACAAGAAAAATAGTGTTGATTGGGACCTATAAATCTTTTTAGTGGCGAGTACCCCCTGGGTGCCATCACATATAAGGTCTATAGTATCCCCTTAATTTGGACAATTGAGTAACTCCATAAACCTTAACCATATATCTAGACTATACTCTAATACCAACTTTGTTACACCCTAACCCAAGCACATGACTAGCAAGAAGATTACTAAAATAACCCTTACAAGCCCTTTCAAACATCATAGCTCGACCTCACAATTACATAAATAGAATAGTTTAATATATATGTCAATTCAAGACAATTTTCAAGGGTATCAATTTTTTTATAAAAATTTGATAAAGTTTACTTTGAAATATAAACATCCTAGAGTAACATGGTCACACAAAAAAAAGAAAGGTGAATGCTTACCACAATAAAATAAGGCTTATATGGCCACCAGCAACATAGATTACACTTCAAAAGTCCTAATCTACCCTGTTAAACTTTGTAAGTAGTTTAAATCAAAATGCATAATTCCAAAAGGTACCCTTCTACACCATATTGACACCTGTACAAAAAAAAAATACTACTAAGTGTTGCTCCAAGGATCAAAACCAAAAAAATTACCCACCAAGCTTGTTGGGCAAGTCTCTAAACTACAGGAGGTTCAAGAGGTGGTGATACCATAGTGTTATCTAAAAAAAAATTAAACAACAAAATAGATGAGTCACACCAACCTAGTGAAGAGATAACCCCTTACTTAATGGAGTATACAGATATTCAAAAATTATAGGACATTACAACTTCATGTATAGACTGAGAAAAAAAGCAATTATTGTTCGGCATAACATTTCCTCATAATTTAGTTAGGGACCCATTTCCTCATAACATTTCCTCATACATTACAAGTTCATGCTTAATTTTTCTTAGCAACAAAAATGGTGATATGTTAATTTCGTTCGAGAAGTCTTCATAATTTAACTTCTTTGAATGAGCATGAATATTTAGAAATTTCTAAATATTAATAACAGCATAAGTATTTAATTTAGGATGCTGTGTCATAATATCTAGTCAAAACAAAGTGAAGCTTCACTTCGTATACAAATACTCATGATGAGCGAAACTCTGTATAATATATAATGGTAAAAAAGGATAAGTTTAAGTTCATTAACATCATGCATAATAGAGTAATCCCTATATCTAGCCTTCTGTTTCAAGATAAAGTAAAATCTCTATACCAAATATTAATGTTCAAGGTAAAGTAAATTCTCTGTACCAGATATTAATGTTCAGGACAAAATAAATCCTATGTACCAAATATTAATGTTCAAGACAAAGTAAATTCTTTATACTAGCTATTGATGTTCGAGATGTAGTAAATTCTCTATAAACATTTCTATTACTTAAACAATACTAAGGTAGTTGAATCCAATATCCACAGTACAAGCTATACTCTGTGATAAATATCATCCATGATAGAGTATAAGATTCTTTATCTAAAGTAAAATAGTTGAAGTTTATATATATAGATAAAATTATATCCTTTTCTTCAATCAGAGCTTTCATGACAATTAATCAATAAAAATCCAACAATGTTTATTATGGATTCAATGCTATAAAATACTGAAAATAACAAAAATCACAAATAGTTGCCTAATTGAGTTGGTAAGATAAAAGAACTACATTCAGAAAATTTACATATGAGTAAGGAAACTCACTCGCCAAAATGCATTCACTTGAAGCCCTAAGAGGAACAAAAGGGTTCCATGGATTGTTGCTTCCTAAAGAATAGGCGGTCAGTGTAGTAGGTTGAGATGTGAATTGTGAGATTAAAGTGACTACAAGAGGTATGTAAAATTCTTATATATTTTACTACTCTTACTAACCATGAGTTGTTTGCTTGGTATTTTGTTTCTGTCTTTATGTAAGCTTATATTTTTTTGAAATTTTAAAACCTATGCTTGTACCATAAATACTTAGGATAAATAACTAGATCTAACAGCCTTGACACTAACTTCTTCGTTCTTCTAAAATTTGTCGGTATCTTGTTTTCAGGATGGTTCATATCCTTCATAAATTATGACATTGCATCCAAACAACCTTGGGACATATTATAATTAGACTTTAAGCTCAACATTCCAACAGCTGCGGACAATTCTAAATAAATTTTACATCTTGGCCATAATGGTTGCTAAGTGAAATTCAACATATTTTAACATTGCAACACCTATATTTGGAAGCTCCTCTACATTTTCTTCAAAATACTGCTCAGAACCTGAACTAATAGCATCAAACACCATATCTTAGTATCTATTCACATGTTCATAATTCATAAATGGAGGCTCTTCCACAATTTGTACAAATTACTATTCACTTGATTGGCCAATCTTAAAGTTATAATCACCCATTACACAACTACTTGATGCACCTGAATGCATATCAAAATCTTGGTTAATTTGAGGTGCTTCCTCTCCATGTGATGTTTAATACCAATATCTTGGTGTAAAATCCTGTTGAAATAAGTGAACATTCATCTCATCTTAGATTGAGTATTTTACATTCTTACACCTTTTACATTGACAACTAATGACTCCCTTAGTCAAATATATTGGTTACTGACAAGCAAAATTCATAAATGTTGCCATGCCATTCAAAAGTTCATCGATATTCACTTATACCATGAACAAGCCTATTATACATCCATATTCTATGTGTAGGGATTTCCATTTTGTTACCTCTAGACAAGTCAACAAACAGAACCTAAATTATTGAAAGAAGTTTTTATAAAAAAAAAAAAAATCAGTACCACGGCACTAAAAATTCAATGTCGCAACACCACTACTTTTTGGAGCCATTGCTTAGAGAATGGCATTGCAATGCCATTCATAAAATCCTAGATATTCATGAATTTATGAATGTATTTTTTTAAAAAAAAATGAACACCACTAATAAAATCCTTCAATAGATAAGATACAGAAACAACAGCATATTTGCTATAACAGTGTTTGATAAATATAAACATCATAATCAAATCAAGGAAAACCCACAAAAATGCAATGACTTAAACAACCCAAAATCACTTAAATCAACAGCCAAAGATTTGCAAGAAAATGTATAAGAAAGAAAACTAAAATAAAGATGATGCAAAGATATACTGAATATGAAAAGATTCAAGTTTTTCGTTAATTAACCACATCATCAAACTTTCAAGGAGTCTAAATCTCACATTTTATATTCTTTGAATCCACAGAATATGATTCCATTTGGAGTTATGTTTACAAAATTATCAGCATGATTTTACCTAGTTCAATACACCCAAATTAACCCTGTAATTTCTTCTAGTAGTAATCAAACAATTTCCAGACAGTTCATTAAACCCTCTTTTTATTATTCTATGTGCCACAAAATAATCTTTTAGGAAACAATCAACAATAAATGTTCACAATTCAAAACATCAAACAACAACACAAAATACAAACAATGTACATTAGAAATAGCAACAAGGGATGGATAGCGACTAATGGAGAAACAAAGAGATGGGTTCCTATAAACTTTACTCATGATATGTGCTCTTGGACACACTTACCATAAGCTAGGCTCATAGTTTTCCCTATATATGGATAGTTGGAGACCTCTATATGCCCTAACCACAAACCTAGACCATGCTCTAATACCATCAAGAATATGATACTATACAACATCATCAATAACTATGTAGTATGAAATATTTTATTGAGAAATATTACAATTCCAATTGTTTTATAGGTAATTTTATTAAATGTATCTAGATCTAACCATATATATATATATATATATGAAGGGACCCTATCCTTCATGTCAAAACCAAGTTATCACTAATATTTAATAAGGTCTTATTTTAACACCTCAGGGATAGTAAAGTTTGAACTAAAGTTGGGCTTGGAAAAACAAAATTAAAAACCTTGAAGATGAACTAGAACAGAGCAAAACCACATTGATAAAAATAAATTAATAATGTATTGAAATATGAAAAACAAAATTATGACCCTTCCACATCACAATCCATTCACCCAAAGGTATAAAGTAAAGAAAATAGCACCTAAAAAGATGTTGGAAACAAGAAGCTTAATCAATAATTGTTCAAAAGGAAAAGGCATCCCATAATATATCCAAGAAACCAAATCCACCATGAAAACAAAATTAGAATTCATAACCAAAGATGATGATAAGGAGAGTATTGAGGTGTTAGCCAATACACCACCAGAGGCAATAGTAGAAAAGCCCAAATGAATTACTAAGTGACTCAAGGAATTGGTGGATTACATTCATTAGGGACTAGTTGTTTATGTGGAGTGGTTTAAGTGTAATTGTGTGCGGAAATTAGTTGTTAGTTTGTTAGTTGTAGATTAGTTAAACATGAATGTTATAAAAAGAGTGTATTGCTTCAGTAATGAATACAAGGAGTATAATTCCTGCTTTTTCTCTATTTTTCTATTTCTCTCAAGTTCCTTTCACCTTTCTTCAAATCTTCTCCTTTTGTTCATATACTTTTTTGCTTTCATTGCTCTTAAATGACTAATAATACCATTTTTAAGACTTCCACATATCACGTAGATGATCTATTGCCAAATTAGCAGTAGCACTCACAAATTTGGTAGCTTGAATAGATGATCTTTGTGCTTAGTTTGTAATTGGTAGACTCGTTCTACGTTATTACCATCACCACTATCTAGTGCAACTTAGTCCATTAACTTTATCAAACTGGCAGCTTTCAGTGAAATTGGATGTACCAAGCTTTGATGGTTCTAATCCCATTAGCTAGCTTTTTAAGGTCACAAAATTTTTTGAATTCCACAATACGCCAGAGGAATAAAGGATTTCGATTGTATCCATATATATGCATTGTCCTACATTGAGTTGGTACCTATTGATGTACAAAAATGCACAAATCAATTCCCAGAATGGCTTTTTCCATGGCTTGGAGGTGCGATTTGCACCATCTCAGTTTCAAGATCCACAGGGTGCATTGTTTAAATTTGTTCAGCGAGGTTCAATGAGCAATTATGTGAAGAATTTTGAAGCACTGGCAAACTGAATTGTCCATTTTTCACCGCCTTTTTTGTTAAGTTACTTCATCTTAGGCTTATTACCAGAAATTCGATGAGAAGTACAAGCTTTATAGTCTCTGTGATTTATATTGGCTGCCGATTTAGGATGATTGTAAGAAGAAAAGCTTCTTGATTTTCATCGACAATTTCTATCTGGCTACCTCCATCCTCTACTTTGATTATTACTGAAGTACCTCCATCAATGATTCCATTGAATCCATCATCATCTCGACTACCTGCACCTACATCATCTTCAACTCTAACCTTCAAATGTTTAGCATCATCGGAAATGGCACAAACACCGAGAGCAGGGGTTATATTTTAATTGTAACGAGTAATTCTGCCCTAGCACAAATGTAAATCATGTTTTTTCATTATGATTATGGAGGATAATGATCTGTCAGCACTGAAACTAGTCACACTACTATTACCAAATTCAATTGCAGCAGCATTAGTTGTAGATATGCTATATTTAGCCATATTAGCTTGGATGCTTTATTTGATAATAAAATTCATCAAACTTTACGGATCCAAGCCCATGTAGGAAGCTAGGCTCTGTGTGTTTTGGTAGACGAAGGTAGCACACACAATTTTGTGCTAGCCTAAATAGCTAAGTTCCTTCACCTCACCACTGTTCTAGTTCCACCTCTTAAAGTATTAGTTGGCAACGATGAAGAATTGGCTTGCAATCATGCCTATCTCTAACTTCCACTTAAGATTCAAGAGCACACATTCCATGTAAATGTTTTTGTACTCCCTTATATAGAGTTGACAATGTATTCAATGTTCAGTTGCTTAAGACACTGGGACCAGTGGTTACCAATTATGAAAAATGGGTCTTGAAGTATGTTTGCAAGGCTTAATTAATTGAATTAAATGCTTAATAGATATGGACTGGGTCTCTCAGTATTTCCATTTAACTTTAGAGACTCTAAGCCCATCATCATCGGCCTTAGTTCCTCAACACCCTAATGCAGAGGTAATGGCTCTTTTACAACGGTTATCTTCTCTGTTTCAGAATCCGATTACCTTTCCACTAAAGCACAGCACGGATCATAGTATTCATCTCCTTCCTAACTTATCTCCGATGAACATGAAACTATATCGCTATCCATACTTTCAAAAGCAGGAAAATGAGACACAAGTTTAGCACATGCTTGCCATTGGCATAATTCAACTAAGTCAGAGCCCAATCTAGTTACTGGTTCTTCTGGTAAAAAAAAAAGAAAGATAAAACGTGGTAGTTTTGTATCAATTTCAGAGCTTTAAATGCAACCATAGTGAAAGATCGATTTACCATTCCTATGATTGATGAACTCCTAGATGAATTAGCCAAAGCTTAATTTACTGTTGGTTACCACCAAATTTGAATGTGATCTATCGATATCCATAAGACAGTATTCAGAATGCATGAAGGCCATTACAAGTTTTGGGTAATGCCCTTTGGATGCAGTAATCCTCCATCCACATTGCAATTGGCTATAATTTCCTTATTTCGACCATTCCTTTGCCGTTTCATTATTGTCTTTTTCGATGTCATTATGACTTTTAGTTCCACCTTGCAAGATCATTTGGTTCTCCTAGAATAAGCATTTACTGCATTCAAAGAAGATCAATTCTATGTTAAAGGATCTAGGTGTCTATTTGCAACCTAGCACATAGATTATTTGGGGCATATTGTTAATCCATAAGAGGTTGCGCTAGATCCTTCCAAGGTGCATGCTATTGTTGATTGGCCAACTCCATCATCAGTTCAAGGCCTTCAGGGTTTCTTAGGCCTTACAAGATTGTATTGGCTATTTCTTAAGAAGTACACCATGATTGCCATGATTATGACTGATCTTCTCATGAGAGATGGCTTTTGTTGGAATCTTGAAACTTATACTGCATTTGCGTCTCTTAAGCTTGCAGTCATGGACACCTCTATCTTATGTTTACCTAATTTTCAAAGGACATTTGTGGTCCAAATAGATCTGTCTAGCATTGGCATAGGAATGGTCCTCACTCAAGAAGCTTGTCCTATTGTGTACTTTAGTAAATGTTTTTGTCTTCGTTTAATGCAATCGTCATTGTATATCCATTAATCGCAAGCTATTACCATTGCAATAAGGAAATGGTGCTAGTAATATTAAGATGCCCTTTTATGATCCAAACAGATCATAAAACAATAAAGCAATTCATGACCCAAGTTATTCAAATAGCCGAGCAGCAATATTATTTGTCTAAGTTTTTGGATTATAAGTATGAGATTCAACATAAGCCTGGCTCTTCAAATTGTCTAGTTGATGCCTTATCAAGGATTTATGACGCGGAATCACCAAGCCAAGTTTTGATCCTAACAGTTCCCCAATTTGAATTTCTAACTCAGCTAAAGGAGGAATTATGAAACCTTGACCAATTTCAATCCTTGTTGCATGACCTTCAGACCAATCTAAATACTCACAGTGACTTTCAACTATAGAACGATTTCATTCTTTTCAAAAAAGCAATTTGGCTTCCTTTAGATTCATCATTCAAATCCCTTATTCTTCAAGAATTTCATGGCACTCAATTAGGGGGACATGCTAGGATTGCCAAAACATTAAGTCACTTACGTTTGAACTTTTTTTTAAGGGTATGCACTCTATGTGCAAATTTTTGTGGAACAATGTCATGAGTGTCAGTGCACTAAGTATTCGATGTAGAAGTCCCTAGGGTTATTACAACCGTTACTAATTCCTGAGTAAGTGTGGGAGGATTTCTCACTAGATTTTGTCGTTGGTTTTCCCAATTTTCAAGGCCACATAATCATTTTGGTTGTGGTGGATCATTTTTGAAAGGTCGTTCATTTGTGTTTACTTCCTACTCAATTAACTACATTTAAGGTCACTTAGCTATTTGTTTCCTTGGTATGTTGTCTTCATGGTATCCCTCACAGCCTAGTTTCTGATAAAGATTAAGTGTTCTTAAGTACTTTTTGGCACGAGTTATTCAAATTCAGTGGGACTAAATTAAGTATGTCAACGACATATCACCCATAATCGGATGGCAAAAGAGGTTGTTAATCGCATTATCCAATAGTATTTGAAGGCTTTCATGAATTGACAGCCATCAAAATGAGGATTATACCTCTCGGGGGCCGAGTGGTGCAGTAACACCACCGAGCATTCTGCCACTAGGTTGTCCTATTTGCAAATTGTTTATGGGAGGTTGCCACTCATAATTCCAACTTACATGATTGGTTGTTCAATTAATGAGGCTGTGGATCATTTAGTTGTAACCAGAGGTTACATGATCCATTAACTACAAAAGAAATTGATTCAAGCTCAGAAGAATATGAAAGACATTGTCCATAAGAAAAGACGCGATGTGCAATATACTATGGGTTCATGGGTATACGTTAAACTCTAGCCTTATAAGCAAATGTCCCTCTCATGCATTGTGGCTCCTAACTAGCAAAGCAATACTAGAGACTGTTTGAGATTGTGGAAAAACTAGGTCCTATTGCATTTTGTTTAGCACTTCCATCACATTCAAAGATTCATTCTGTTTTCCATTGTTCCTTACTAAAGCCTCATTTTGGATTTTTGCCTAACCAATTAGTGGCATTGCCATTAGACGCTATTGACAATCACCCTATGGTCACTCCTTTTACAATGGTCAATCAAAAGTGGGATCACTCTTTAGTTCCTCCATGCCTTAAGTTTTGGTGCAATGGGAAGGTTTATCACTTGATAAGTCTTCATGGGAGGATTAGGTGGACTTGTCTCAGACATATCACCTAAAGGACAAGGTGCTTCTGGAAGGGCGCGGGAATGATAAGGAGAGTGGTGAAGTGTTAGCCGATGCACCACTAGAAGCAATAAGAGAAAGGCCCAAACGAATTATTAAGCGACCCAAGCAATGGGTGAATTATGTTCATTAGGGACTAGTTGTTTACGTGAAGGTTAGTTGTCAGTTTGTTAGTTGTAGATTAGTTAGACATGAATGCTATAAAAACAGTGTATTGCTTTAGTAATGAATATAAGAAGTACAATTCTTGAATTCTCTCTGTTTCTCTGTTTCTCTCAAGTTCCTTTCTCCTTTCTTCAAATCTTATCCACTAGTTTGCATAAGATGAACTCAGTAATTTCCATTTCAAGCAACTTCTTTTAGGAAGTAAGACATACTTTTATGGATAGGTGATGACTTAGTGTAATTTAAACTACATTAGGGGTAATGGAAGTGCGATAAAATCAACATCAACTTAAAGGAAAATCTAGTTTCAGAACAAGTTAAGACCACCCCAAATTCTTTGAAGAATAATCAAATCAAATTAGGGCTTAATAAGGAATAAACATATCACAATAACTATTTAGAACAACTTGAAAGATAACCCATTAAACCCTATTCCCAAAACTAAGATTATGCAAAAATTAAATACAATTCACAAGGGCAAAAAGTAAACAAACCTTAGACACAAAACGAATATCAAACAACAAAAGACAAAATATACTTAATTAATTACGCATAAGTTGAAAATTTCAGTTAGTAAGAAGAGTATCAGCAAGCTGAGAACTATTTTTGGCCGAGAGAGAGATAGAGGATCTGGAATCATGATGATGCTGATGAAATGTAAACCCAGAAATTTCCTGGGAGTTGACTGGAATTTGGCGAGGAAGGAAGACACACTAAACCAGTGACATAGATCAGCAACATCCAGATCTAAGGACTGGAAAACTCAAAACATCCGAAACGTTTCTAGAAAATTTTGGGAGCTACAGACTACAACTTACTTTGTATAACCAGAGAAAGCAAAAGAAGGGAGTTTACCTTGGCACATTCCTAAGAAGCCACATGGCTTCATCATGAAAAATATCTAAGAGTCTCTATAAATGGTGTTACTATTATTATAACTATCAGAATATCCTTAAAATATTTGGTCGAGCACTATAAACTTCTGGCCAAGGAAAATTTTCTAAAAATATTTTCAAGTTTTTTCTTTTCAAGTTATCATTATATTAAAATTTTCATTTTTTTTAATTGTTACCATACTTACAAAAAAATTGCAAATATGAAAATTTCTACTTGAGTACTTAAATAATATTTATTTTCAACTAACATATATAATTTGGAAAGAAATTCCTTAAGAATGGTATTGCCTAAGAAACTACTAAGTGGTCATTACAATATACCCCATTTTAAAAGAATTCATCCTCAAATTTGAAAATTTATATCCACTAAGGTTTCTTACAAATCCAAATTGTTAGGGATGGTGACCTAGCAACTACTATCAATAACTAAGCCTTCAATGACCAAACCTTTCCTGGTCAAGTGCTTTGCCCCAAATCCCTAACCATCAAGAATATGATAAAGAAGTAAATAGTTAAAATGACATTGTAAAGAAAACAACCTAAAGTTTATACAATCGTTATAGTACGTATTAAGATCTTGATTAGTAGTTCCAAATGCAACATTATAGAAAATACATTTCTTATTATTCTTTTCTTGCCAAACCATAGTATAAGTATGTATAGTTATCTACTTGGAGTTCGGACTGAGGATTGTCTACTTGGAGTTTGGCTAACATTTTGGCACCACATTTTTAAAAAAAATGAAAGCTTGCCCCAAAAAACAATGAACCCAACCCATGGCCAACCCGAAGGACCCAGCCTAATTTGACAGCTCTAGTGAGGGGTGGCAGGTGATGAAGGAAAATTAGGTAAAGTGAGGTGGGCCCCACAAAACAAACCCTTTTTTTTATTTAATGTTTTTGAATTTCATTTGTAATTTTGTTTCTTTTAAATTTTTATATTTCTCTTGTTGCTATGTTGATTCTGATTTTCTTCCTTTTATATTTTTTTGTATTTTCACATCATTAATTTTTGTTTATTTTCTACTTTGTATTTTTTTTGTATTTCCAAAATACTATAATTCTCTTCATGTATTTTTGTTGTTATATTTTATATTTTTGTATTTTCAATTTTTATATTTTCTTAATTCTTTTGAAAATTTTGATTTTATGTAATTTTATTAAAATTAAATAAATAATTTAGACAAAATATGGAATTACCTACATATTTTTGTGGATTCAAATCTCCAGGTAATTTTTTAAAAATTTGAAATATAAAAAATTTCCTACAAATTTCAGAAATCCACAGGAAATTTATTTTTTTAAAAAAATCTATGAATTTTATAAAAGATTATGTTCCACATTTTTGTTTGTGTCATTAAAACTTTAAATGTTTTGACTGTTGCATTGAAGGAACAAATGATCAATGCATACAATATTTTCAAAATTTTGAAAATCCAACCTTTGGATTGAAAAACACACCTTAAATTTAATGCACACAAAGTTTAGTACCTTTTTTTGATAATTCACTATTGTATTCTACGGTTCAAATTTCTTACATAACACTCCTAATGACATTTTTTCTTGCATTTTTAAAATTTTTTAAATCTAACCGTTGTATTGAATACACTCTCCATCTTCGACAAATTTTTATATATTGTTTTCATTATTTACTATCACATCATGTGGTTAGAAGGTGTAAAATTGTGCCGATCCTATACCAATCATTGTCCAATCTTCACCACACTTGGCATTCAAACTCAGCACACAACATATGTGTGATCCAACTGTCAAATCAACTAAAATCAAATGGAATGATGATCTAAGAAGCCTTTGCCTTTAAATCTCTTGTAAAAGACTTTGGTCACGTTTTTTTTTGCATCATTAAATTGACTATTGGATTGAAGGAGCTCACCATTTTGGTCTTGTACGTAAATTTTCGTATATTTTTGGATAGTTCACTATCATATCATACTATTGGAAGCTAAAAATTGTCTGATCGAAGCCCGCTTGTAGCTTAATCTTGACCACCCTTGACACAAAATATTAACACATAACTTATGTGTCATCCAACTGTTGAATCAATCAAAATTATAATGGACAATGATAAAAAAAAAGTGACAACAGTGTTAAATTAGAAATCTTCTTCTCTAATTTTTTTTTTATCTTATTCTAATTTCAACAAGTGTAATAACATATTGCAATTCGGCTAGAAACCAAAATGGATTGTTTTGGTGCAATTTAAACTCTTTTTTTTTTAAGGCAACAACAAGTGAAAGACAAATTTAAGGGATCAACTATTCCTACAACACAATATAGAAACAATAAAAGTGTAGCAAATTAGAAATCATGATAAACGGATAACCTAAACAAACGAGAATAAATACAAATAGACAAAAAGAAGACGTTGACAAGAAAACAAGGAAACAAAGATAATTAAACCTAATTTTAGAGCCAAAGCTCTGATACCAAATGATACGAACCCTAAGGATGAACCTTGACACCCAACAATCTTGATGGAAATCGTAGCCCCAAGAAAGCTAAAATCATATTTGTGAACACCAACCTAGTGATTATATGAATCAAGAACCAAAGAAATGATGATTTGATTTGATTATATGAATCTAGTGATTATAGTCTTGGAACATCCCTCCAAGCACAGGAAAACTTAAAAATAAAAGTTCATTTTCATTCTCAATGTTTAACAATAGATTACTAAGCTATTCAATTAAGTAATAAATGCAAGTTGTTAACTAAAGACCTTCCTGACAAGCTTTAATAAAAATATTATAACTAATTGTAGACAACTCCAAATTAGGTGTTTCTTGATTTTTCTAAAACTAGACCTATAGAGCTTTTCAAGAAATACTCATGGGCCAAATTTGGACTTAGATTGGATACCGAAACAATCAAAGAAATTATGGTGTGATTCTAACTGCCTGGCAGCATGATGACCACTTGGTGGGCTTAGGGTTAGGCTTCTAGATGAGATATTC
Organism: Ceratonia siliqua; assembly: GCA_034509205.1. Lineage (NCBI taxonomy): Eukaryota > Viridiplantae > Streptophyta > Magnoliopsida > Fabales > Fabaceae > Ceratonia > Ceratonia siliqua. The sequence goes on along the minus strand of JASKGM010021848.1, from coordinate 13,444 downwards.
TTGAATCACATGCTAAACAGCCCCATCTCATGCTTGGATCAAATTAATTAAGCCTAGATTCTCCTTTATGCCTAACTTGATACTTTACACCACTTTAGAAGAAACACTTGAAGTTTGTTTAGCCTAAATCTCTTGAATCATCCCATTAAGTACTTCTTTGATCCTATTGGCTCTTGCTCTTGTAATAGGTCCAACCAAAAACACTTGAAGTTTGTTTAGCACAAATCTCTTGAATCAGGTCGTTAAGTACTTCTTTGATCCTGTTGTGCTTGTTGATTCTCATCATTGACCATTATGTGTTAAGATATAAAAGTTGAACCCCCTTTTACTATAAAATATTATATTTATGTCTAGCAAAGTATATAAGCATCTTCGCCAAAGCAGCTAAAGGGATAATTCAATATCATTTTAGTTAGCAATTATCATTGTACACAAAAATCAGCTTGTGGGTTTAATGGCTTGTTCAAGGAATTTTCTTGAGTTTTACAATGGGTTGGAATAGCTCTTTTGAGTTAGTGTATCCCTCTTTTAATATAATGTACTTTGCTTTTGGTGAAATTGTACTTTCTCTTATAATAAAATGACCATTTATTTAACAAAATGAAAGTATGTATATCATTGTCTTCTAAAACGAAGAGAATAACATGTATCATATGTCTTGATTATTTTAAAAGCATGTTGATTTGATTGACTTGCATGGTTCCTTGAGAATGGCTTACTTAACCCTTGATCATTTATGATTGCATCACTTCTTTATAATTTCTTCAAATACTATGTTATAAAAGCACGAAAGGGTAAACATTTAACATGACTATTCTAAAAGCAATTTGATCTGGTTATCAGTTCAGTCTAATCTCGTGTTATTATCTTTTGAAAATTTGCAATACTAAAATTGTATAGTCAACAGTAAAATTTAACATAACTAGTATATTTTCAGTAAAATAAAATGTTAGCGGTGTATATTTTCTTTTCTTTTTCTCAACAATATTAATAGTTAAAAACTTAACACGATTGTTAATAAGAAAAAAAGTATCTGCTAAATGTCACCTATGCAACAAGGCATGATGGAATTGAGGAAAAACTTCAGGATGTCTTCTCATAGTCATTTTTATTAGATGACAGCAATAGTAGAACAAGAATTTTCTCATAAGTGATTATTATCTATTCGAACATATGATTTATTTTTGTTACTATACTTATGAAGGGGTGAGAGAACAAGTCTTCTTGTGCATGTGCATTAGAAGTTGCAAGTCAACCCAAAATTGCTTGCTTTGTGTGTTTCTTGCTTTTGATCCTCGTAGAAGAACCCATGTTCATGTGAGACTTCAACTGCGCTGCTGGATGCTATTTAGCTGATTTACTGACCTAGAGTGTAAATTCTCTGGGAAGTATAGTTTTTCGACAAAAGGCTTTGAATTATGGGAAAGAGTTAAAAAAAATAAAAAAATTACTTGCAATATACCATTGTCATATCCAAAAATGCAATGCTCTAGTCGGTCAGTCATAATATTAATATATATGAGATTGAATAGAGTTACTAGTATGCCATTGACAATTATGGACCACCCCTTGCTAACTCATAAATATCAACTTTGTTGTCACCTTCTTCACCACATTATAAATGTCACATGCCATTGGCCATTACAAATTTCAACAACTCATCAATATTTTTCCTCACATGCTTTTATAATTAATACTATGAAACAAGGAATATAGTTTTTTTATGTCATATTGTTACTTCATTTTGTTATTTATTTTAATAAAGAATTCATTTTAGTTGGATATTGTATTTGTAATTGTTGTAAGACATAATCCATTTGAAGATATACCCTGGAATGGTCCATATTTTAGAAGAAACTTAGCTGATTTTTTATTAAATTAGCTAATGCTCGATGTTGATGTTTTGTGCAACAAAGTAAATCCCATACGATTAAATAATGATATTGTGTTCATATCATTTTGATACATAGTGGTTGTTGAAACTATCTCATTGTTTGTATAATTATAAGGAATAATGTTTAATAAAGGTTGGATACAAATTAGGAATAGAGTTAATCCAAAGTATATGACGGGAGTATATAATGGGGTGAATAACATAATTTAATGCCCATGTGATATATATGGAAACCCAAAATACAATAATTGAGCAATAAAAAGGTAGCATCTCTTTGAAAGTGGATTCTAGAAAGCTTATAAGACTTAGGATTACCATAAGAAATCTTCAAAGATAACTTCACAATGCCCTGATGTTGGTGAATCTTGGGAAGACAATAATTCTATTGAGGATAATATTATTGGAATGGTATATGATGCATGTGGCTTCATGAACATGGATACTAGGCGAAATGATCCTTATTTCATTGAAAAACCAAATCTAGATGCAAGAAATGTTTACAATTTATTGAAAGATGCCAATACAAATCTTTATCCAAATTGTGAAAAGATGTTGAGGTTGTCCTTTATTATAAGGTTACTCCATATAATATGGCTTAATCAATGGAGTGACAAATCAAAGGATATGCTATTGAAATTCGTTAAAGTTCTTATTATGAAGCTAAGAAGCTTATTTGGGAATTGGGTCTTGATTACACAAAATTAGATGCATGAAAGAATAATTTTATTTTATATTGGAGAGAGCATGCTAATGTATAGTTATGTCCAAAGTGTAAATTGTCTAGATGAAAATCAAGTAGGCATAAGGGCAAGAAAGTGCCACCCAAAAAATATTATGCTATTTTCCTGTAAAATCAAGGCTTCAAAGGATGTACATGGCAAATGAAACTACTAAATATATGAAGTAGAAAAAATAGAAGTGCATTGATGATGGGATATTAAGACATCCAGCTGACTCTCTTGCTTAGAAATCATTTGATGAACAACACTCATCATTTTTTGCTGATCTTAGAAATTTAAGGTTGGGTTTAGCAAGTGACGGGTTCTAGCCATATAGGGATATGAGCTCTTTTTATAGTATTTGCATGTGGTTTTCCTACCATATAACTTTCCCTCATGTATATGTATGAAACATATATGCTTTATGATGACCCTTCTAATTTCGGGTCCTAAATCCCCTCAAATCAACATTTAAGTATTTTTACAACCAATGATAAGGAATTAAGAGAATTATGTGAGGTTAGGGTCAAGACATATGATGCATACAAATAATCAAATTTCATGTTACATTAAGCTATTTTATGGATAATCAATGATTTTCCTACTTACAAGGAACTTATCAAGTTGGGTGACCAAAGGAAAGTTTACATGTCCTTGTTGCCATAAAGATACTTCATTTCTTTCTTTACAAAATCAAATTTATTATATCGTGTGTTTCTTGTCAATCTATCATCTATTGTGTCAAAATATAAGGGTCATTGATGGAAAACTATAAACTAGACATGCACCAAATGTATTAACTAGTGATGATGCACTTGTCCAATTATAAAATTTGGGAAAGGTCGAAGCAAAAATAGGATGGGTTTGGTGTTGCTTATAATTGGAGAAAAATAAGTATTTTTTCCAATTGCCTTATTGGATAACTCTTATGTTGTGACACAATCTTGATGTCATGCACATAGATAGAAATGTCTTTGATAATGTTTTAGGAATGGTGATGAATATGGTCGAAAAGATAGAGGACATATTGAAGAGCTGATATGATTTGGTTAATCTAGGCATCAAACAAAGTTTACATCGTAAACAATAAGGTAACAATATATTGATACCAGATGCATGCTATACACTATCCTCATAAAAGCTGGAAGTGACTACGTTAAAGGTTCTAAATGCATTTTTCTCAAATATTTCATGATGTGTAAATGCCTAGGATAAAAAGATTTTTGGACTTGAATGTTATGATCATCATATATTGTTGCAACAGATACTTCCACTTGCTTTACGTGGATTACTGCCTAAGGAAGTATATTAGCCTATAACAAAGTTGAACAAGGCTTTAAGAAATTTGTGATCAAAGTCTTTATTAGTTCATGATTTAAAACTTCTTTAGGAGCTAATAAGTGTGTGAAAGTGCACTTTACACACCTTATTATTGAGCTAAAAGTGCTATAAAATGAAGGAAAACCGTAAAACTTAATGTGTTTTCTTGTACTTAACTCCCATTATCTATTATCAACTTTTAAGATTTTATGCTTTATTTTCAAGGTTCCAAGTAAAGAAATACAGGGAAGTCAAAAGCTCTAGCACTGCAGCCTTGAAAGTTAGTGCTGCAACTCCCAAAATATCAAAATTCCTTAAGTCAATGGACCTGGCACCGCGGCTCTAACTCGTAGTGTGGTGGTACCCAAACAGTGCTCACTATAATTTATTCTAGGGTCCCAAGCCACAGTGCTAGGAAACTATCATTGCAGTGTTCGTACAAAATCTGTCATTAAAATGATGCATTTTTAGATCAAAAAAAGGAGTTTTGGGAGAAGAAAAATAAGGTTTTCTGCTCTAGAGATGAAGGAGGATGAAGGAGAGCCAATTTCTACTATAAAGGCTTAAGGATTTCTTATTCTAATATTAGAAGATAAAAATGGCCATCTATGGAGGGTTAATTGGTGAAAACCTTTGGGTAATGTTTTAATTCCTTTTAAGTGTTAACCTTGTAATGTTTCTCCCCGTCTCTCTGTGGATCGACAGCCCATTCTATAATATGATAACTGTGTAGTGTTTTTGGGTGTAATCAGGAGCAAATTATGATAATCTTATGTAAATTAGAGTCTATATTCCCTCCTACCTTCTTTGATGTCATGGTCCATTTGCTAGTTCACTTGGCATGAGAAGCAAAGGTTGTGGGATTTGTCCAATATCGATGGGTGTACCCCATTGGAAGGTGCTTCTCTTTAATCCATTTTTATTTTGTTCATTTTCTATAATTTTATAGATTTTTTGTCATTTGAACGAATGTATGTAGGTACTTATGTACACTTAAATCATACATTCGAAATAAGGCTCGTGTAGAGGGCTCAATTGTATAAAAACGAATGTCTTACATTTTGTTCAAGATACTTGAACAACATCCAAACTAGGTTTAACAGAGCTCCAAGAAATGATGATGGAGAAAGGAAACCTCGTATATCGGGACATTCAAATCAATTAGCCTTTCTAATGAAGTCTTTGATCAAGCTCGTATGTGTGTGGTTCAAAATTGTAAAGAGATGTAGCCTTTCATAGAGTAAGTTTGAGCTACCTTACTTAAATAGATAATGGATTTACCAACATATCATGAATCTATTTCACATCTAATCTATGCTTGTAGGAAACACAAAGAAGAGTTGGAGAGACACACCACATCAAATGTTCTACAAAGACATAACAAAGAGTTCTAAGGTTTAATTTATGAATATGTAGGTGTCTTTGGATGAACAATACATTGTATGATAAAACAAGTGAGTATTGAACTTTTTATTAATGTAGAGTTGCTCTTATGTGTTTATTATAGGTTTCAAAGTTACATTCCAAGGACTTACCAATAATGAGTTCTTGAGCTTAGCCATTTGTCCTTTGAAAATAGCATACTGTTATGCAACCTTTATGGTGAATGGATTTTGATTTCATACAAAGGATTGTGCTTAACAATGAAAAACCCAAAATAGTGAAATTTTTGTGAATGATGATGATGAAGACGCTGAGAAAAAGTACTATGGTGCATTAGAAGACATTTTAGAGTTGTCACATGTGGGGAATAAAAAAGTTTACCTATTTGAATATCATTGGTGGGACATGGTTCACTTGGGAAGAGGATATAAAGTGAATAAATATAGATTCACAACTATCAACAGCCATGTTTCTTTGAATACTATTGACCCTTTTGTGTTAGCTTCTCAAACAAAACAAGTGTTTTATGTAGAAAACATGATTGACAAAGGTGGGCTTGTTGTTGTGAAGACAAATCCTCGTGACCTTTATAGTATGCCTGCACCGTATAATGATAACTTAATGATAGTGAAGATGATTTATCAATTAATGAAGACAATGCTTTCCAACAAGTAAAGGTTCAAAATGAATTCCAGTCCACCAATGCCATAGAAAGTGATATTAGGGTATTATTGTATAGAGATGGTGTTTAACCATAAACAATTAGCTTAGAAAGAGAGAAGGTTGTCAAAAATAATAGAGAAAGAAATTTTATTGATGACAATAAAATAAACGATGTTGGAATTGAGGAAGAAGATAAGGACTTGCTTGAGGATGAGCCTTTAAGTGAGGGAAGTGCTGAAAACTCACCTGAGGGTAATGCTTCATCTGATTAATCTTCATCCACTACCTAGCATTTGTTGTACTCATTCAAGTGTGATAGTCAACAATCTATTAGACTACCTTCATATTAATAATTATGTTTACTAATTGATTAACTTTATGTGTTTTGTTATATTAATAATTATATTTACTTATTAAGGTCGGATTATAATAATTTTTGCCATCCTTATCAAATTCTTTCATACAGTTCTATAAGATACGACTATACGTGGTAGAGGAAGAGATGGTAGTAGAAGAGGTGGCTAAGATGTTGACACAATGTAAAATTTACCTTAACCCTCATTGGATGCTTACATTGAACCTACTATTGGAGTAGCTAGTAGTATAAGTACCACCAATATTATCAAACAAAATCTGAAAATTTTAATGTTTTATGTATTTCTCACTTGGAATACTTAACAGCTTCTTGCAGCGTAAATAAGAATGGAAAAGAGAAGAACAAGTGCATTAGAGTGGACATGAAAACAAAAAGAAAATAAATGTCGACATACCTGATGATATTCTCATAACAATTGAAGAAAATGCTAGGGACCTTATCAACTACTATGACTGGGTGGTAAGGACAACTACCCCATTAACTCAAAACACTTGGAAAGCAATGTCACAAACAATTGGTCAAGAAATGTTGCTAAAGGTCAAGGTAAGAAATATGTAGGCTAACTTATAAACTTACATTATATATCTTGTATAAGCTAATTAATTTTTGTTTCTTCTAGGAAAAGTTCAACCTTGAAGGCTAAAATGGATGGCAGTTAGAGGCAATTACCTTAGTCACTATGCAAGAGATTTATAGATCTTGGAGAAGTCGATTGCATAATATATGTAAGAAGTTTAAGAATGACAAGGAAAGGTTAGCAAATATACCCAAAGGATGTCAGCACTAAAGATTGGAAGCATTTGATTGCTTATTTTAGAGATGAGAAACTTCAAGTACAATACTAATGGTATTATGTAATCAAATCTTGTTCAAGGCTATATAATTTCATTAAACTTTAGAATTCACCCAGACTATTAGTTGGAGAAATCCATAAAATGGAGCAAAACTAATGACATGTTATTGCAAGTACTTTATTTGTAAATGACATGTTATTGCAAGTACCTTGTACTAGATCTGGCTATTTTCGAGGCAAGGGTTATGGAAAGAAACCTTTAGCAAAGAGGGTGACAGGACAATAAGATGTGAATGCTATAGTTCAATAGGTGTTGAGGAAGCTAGAGTTGATATGGAATATAACATTAGAGCTAAGATTAGAAGTACGACGGTTTAAGCATGTCTCATTTCCATTTTACCCTCTCTTTCTTAGGTAACAGTCTCATTTCTTACTCTTAATTATCTTCCATCACTTTTTAGAAGTACGACGGTTACAATAAAATATTATGTTTTGGTGTGATGAGATATATTGGTGAAGTGGGCAAGTTTATGATGCAATCAATTGATACTATAATTGTATGCCATAATATATAATTAAAAATAGCCTTGGTATCATATCATGTGCGATTATACCTTGCTTGATATGGTATGACACATTATGTTCAACTATTGAGTTTGACTATTGATCCTTGTAGCGTCATAACTTTGATTGTTTCTTATCTATAACTAACGTAAATTTGATTACTTTAATCCTATGCATCTTAAACTTCAACTCTTTTTGTCTCTAAGTGCTATCAATTCATAGTAATGTATAAGACCTCATCATGCAACCGCTTATTCTTAGCTTGTTAGTCATCCGTTTATGTTTTTTTCAAAAAAGTAATTAAGTTACATAAAATTATAGCCAAAACACACACTTTGTATGTTACTGCTGATCGATATTCTATATGGCTATAAGGATTAGTCTATGGGAAAACACATGATGTATTTTACTACTAATCCATCCATAAAGCATAGTGAACATATTTATAGGGCCCCATGATGAAGTTATATAAAATTTTGGACTACTTGGTTTTAATCTTTTCAAGGATTTTTGTGGAAAGTTTGAATATTTAGATTAGAAACTTGACCAAATCCAGAGATTCAGTGACCTTTAAAATAATTAATTTTGGTTAAAAAATTATTCATTGTCTTGCTGGGCCTTTAGTTTATCTTGATGGTCTTTAACTTGAATATTACAGGTTTCTCATCAGCAAGTTTCTAAAGCTCCTTCTACAGCACATCCTTTGGAAGATGCATGAAGAAATTAAATTTCATTTATGAACTTTGCGTATTTGTGTTTGATATCTTACAATGTTAGATGTCAGTTTCCTATAAATGTTATAGTATACTTTGAGTTTCATCTTATTTGGAACATACTTGAATTTGAAACCCCAGATGTTATGTACATTAGAATATTATGTTGTTTAATAAAGTTGTGGATTTAAACATGTTGTATTTTTAATAGTGTTGTTATGACAGGTTCAAACATGTATTAGTTGATTATGATGTTTATTACAGGGGTTTCTGTGACAACAAAAATGTGTCATCCCAAAAAATAGTTTCATTGACGATAAAGCATGTCATCACAAATAATGGTCTTTGTTGTCACAAATAAGGGTTTTCCCTATTGCATAAAAAGGGTTTCAGTGATGACAATGCTAACATCGTCACAAAAAAAATGGTTTTAGTGAGGACATGCTAATGTTGTGATAAAAAATAGTTTTAGTGACAACAAAGCATGTCGTCAGAAATAAAGGTTATTCTTACCATAGAAAAAGGGTTTCAGCTATAATATACTTATGTCGTCACAAAAAAATGGTTTCAGTGATGACAAAAATGTCGTTACAAATAAGGGATTTCGTGAGGACATGCTTATTTCGTCATAAAAAAGTTTCTAAGATGATATTTTTTGGCATCCCAAAAAGCTATTTCAGTGATGACCTATTTTGGTCATCACAAATAAAAGTTTTAGTGATGAATTGTGAGAATATATGAGAAACTAAATTATCAATGAACCATTTAGTGATGAAGATTGTTGTCACTATAGACTCCTTTTAATGTTGTCACTAAATCAATATTTTTTAGTGATGCCAAGAGTCATCACAAAAAAATTGCCTTTTAGGACTACATTTGTTTATCATCACCAAAACTTTTAGCTATGGAGTATATGTGACAACTTTTAGGTCATTAATGAAAGTTGGAGAGTTGTCACTAAAACACTTAAGTGACTACTTTCAATATTTTTTGTGACGAAAAAAGTCATCATAGAAAGTCAATTTTCTTGTAGTGGCTACTTGAATTTAATTTGGTTTAAGGAGTTATTGTCATTAAATTGAGTATGTTTAATTTCTATTTTGTTTCTGTCTTATTTTTGATAAAGGGTATCCTAGTTTAATTTCTCTATTGGATGTATTTGGATATAGGAGTACACTTTAGTCTCATAAGCAACCTCCCTCTGTATTGGCTGAGGGGATAATCTCCTATTTCCATTTTGAATGAAATAATTTTTTTTTTTGAAAAAAAAAACTTAGTAGAATCACGATAACACTTAGAGCTATCAAATAAGCCTGGGCTCACTGAGTTGGTCTGCCTAGCCCTATAAATGGAGTGGGTTTGGGTTCAACATTTCCCAACTCGCCTTGCCTCGCCCCGCCAAGGTGGCGGGTTGAGGCAAGTCAAGGTGAGTTGTTGATGAACTAGCCCTTCCTTTTAGGTGCCAAAACACATTATTTTTACCAAAACGGTGCATCTTGGCCCTGGCTTCCTTTTAACCCTACCTAGCTACCCCCTTTCCCTAATTCCCTTAAGTAGCCAAATCTCTTTGCTCTTTCCTAATTCCTAGTTTCTTTTCTCCCGTGTTCATGAAAATATAACACCAATGCAAGTGCATGTTATCATTCCCACGAGAAACCAAACTGTAATTTTAACTACTAATCTTATCTTCCCTAATTTTAACCAGAACAACTACTAATCAAATCAAAGTAATTAATGCAATCCTAATAAATATAATGATAAGATGACAATTTACTAGAGATGAAAGGTTGCTAACTCAGAAAAGCCTATAACTACAATTCCCCCCCCACTTAATCAATCTTAATTCTCTCCCCAATAATCATAGTTAATTATCTCAATTACCAATTAGGGTTCTTAATTATCCAATTATCTCTCCCCAAGATTAAGTGGAAATACCCTCAATTATAATTATTTGATATTCCTATGAGTAGTCTCTAATCTAGGAATTCATTAAGTTCAATTTCCTATTTACTAATTGTATATGTTTTATCGGTATATTCCTATCCAGTATAATCTCACTACTTTCACTAGCTGATCACATATCCCTTAATTAGATGCAATAAACACATAATAGAGAAAGTAATTGAAGATAAAAACTAAGCATTATTGAGAATCAAACCAATTTGGATTACATGTGGGTTCTACATTATAATCATAGTAGAAAGGGTTTATTCCATCACTGGAGTTGCAAACAACATGTTTGAGATAGAGATCAACATCAAAAAATAAGAAACTAGAAGAAGACAAGAGAGAAAGAATTGAAACAATGAATCTTTTGTTCCTTTCTCTTCACTTCAATTCTTTAACAATTCCTTCGTATCCTTGTCTTCAGTTCCAAAGCTAATTGCTTATCTCTCAGTGTCAAAAAGTCCTTTTTGATCAAACTTTGGGACTTTTTGTGACACTTTTATGTGGGCACTACGGCTTCAGGATCCCTGGGCACTACAACACCTTGTTCTAGGGTTTCTAGCCTTGTACATCGTGCTTTTGGGTACTACAGCACTAGTTTATAGGTGATGTAGCACTCTCTTCTCTAGAATTTGACTGGACCTCTCTTCTAAAGATGTAACTTTAGTCCTTGGGTACTATAACTCCCTTCTCAGTGGGATTTGGCCCAAAAAACTATGTTTTCCTACTAACTTGCTGTTACCTTGTCCTACATGAAAAACAATGATAAAACCTAGTCAACTGCTCACAATATGATCAAAATAAAGCTCAATTAACCACTTGAAGGCCCAAATATAGTAATAAACTCTAAAGTTATCAAATACCCCTGAATTTGATCTTTTGCTTGTCCTGAAGAAAACAAGAAAAATATTTCATTAAATAGCTAACTCTTAATGAAGGGAAGTTAAAATTATGAAGAATTGATCATCCTCATAAACTAAGCAATCTCATATGTTTCCTAGACTAAGGAAAACTTGTACTATCATATTGCTGCAGCATGTTAACCATTATGCTATTTTTCACCTACTTGAACCACTTGAGTGTGTGTGTGTAGTCAATAGCACTTAGTTACCTACTGCCATGATCAATTTATGCTAACTGGAATGAAATGTGGATAATCTCAATTAGAAGGTACTTCTATAACTTCATATGCCTATTATCAAATCAACTCTCCACTAATGTAGGATAGATACACCACCAAAGATCAAAAGGACCTTATGCAGCTTGTAATGTTAGGCCAAGTGTGATAAGGTAACCAAGGAAAGATAGAGAATTCAAAACAAGAAAATATCACAAAATATCACCATTGAAGAGTGCAAATAAAAAATAGAATTTCTATTTTTTATTTTCTTAAGCACTCAGGGGCAATTTATTCACTTAATTAGGCTTTCATGCCCAGATTTCTTTTTAGAAACACAAGCCCCAAACTTGTTCCTTTTATTCTCAAGGTTGGAATCTATTATATTTGTTGGATTTTTTTGTTGTTGCATTATACTGATCACTCCAAAGTAGTTAAATTGTTTCTACTTTTCTAGCTCTTTCACAATTATGTTCACTACTTTAATGGCTACTCAAAAAGTAAATTTTCTTGATGTGAGTAGGAAAGTGTATGTAGGCATAAGGGATGTGGCTTTGCTGAAAGAAAGGCTACTATTACAGTTTAGAAGGGTGACTAGATATGGATGATTATGGTAGGCTAGAAAGCCTTAAACTTCCAAATATGGCCTAAATCATTTATCTAGTGATGTGTCTACCAAGGATTTTGCCAGGAGAGATTCTTTGAATAGGTTCTAAAGTTTTAGTGAGATCTAGAAAAGTGAATGTCCAAGTCAACATAAACCTACTCTAAACCTATAGTTGGCTAAGTATTCGTGACGTGAGTTCTCTAATTTGTTTCAAATAAATTCAAGCGAGTGTGTTTGGCATATAAACTTATAACATACTCAGCAATATGACATCTCTCATTCTCCTTGAGTTCATAATAAGGAGACTAGTTCCTATCACAGACACAGATGATATATTCCATATTCCATCATATAACCATAATAGTAAATATTTAAGTGCCAATCTATCAAAATTTAGTATGTCACATCAACTAAAGTGGCAAAATGTCAAAATATAGCCCTACACTACTAAGTTTAAGTACTCCCAAACTTAAAGTTTATATTACCTTCAATGTAAAATAAAAGAAAGAAAATAAAAAAGAGCAAGAAATAAAAAAAAATGGAAGGTATTTTTGTGTTAACTCATATCTCACCATTGTTGTCCTCATTGTCTACTGCAGCAGAGTCTTGTGCCTTAATCGATAGCTGGTAGACAGGGAAACTGGACCACTTAATGGGGTTCGCACTACCTCAGATAGCATGTTGGTGGAACATCTATGTAAATGCAGTGTGGCATTACACCATGTACTGGTAAAACTCAGCATCAATCTACCTTCGCTTATCTATATCATTTTGCAAGTGGCTGAGGTCAACTCTCACATGTCCTACTCTGCCTCCACATGGGTCATCCTTTATAGCAATGATGTGGCATGAGCCGAGGCCAGTCATGGTACTTGAGGTGCTGCTAGAACTGCCTCATCCAAATCTCTTATGCTGTAGATCTAATTATTGTCAATAAGCCTCTTTGGGTGCAAGAGTTTGATAACTGCTAAGATTACCAAATTATATCATCTTTATCCAATATACCAGCATAGCACTAACTGTAGTATGTGGTAATACTAGGTCGAACCTTTGGATTACTCTGACCATGTTATCATATTAGGAGATTAGAAAACATGGGGGTTTATTGTGGTAAGTTTACTCTATGAAAAGTGCTGAAAACAGTAGTTGATAAAATACTGGAAAATTACCAATCCAGGGGATGTAAACCAGCCTTAATGTTCATCTTTCATTGCTCAATATTTATTCATTTAATCACCACACAAGTGCTTGGTTCATAATACATTAAGAGCCCTTTAATATCCTATGGAATCTCTACTGAACAACCATCCAGAATTGAATCACTCTTCTGCTAGATGAGTTAAGCAAA